>JAAAKG020182280.1:0-25800 GCA_010014905.2 Druon quercuslanigerum
TACAACGCCAGTTTAGTAATGAGTTACTAGACTATCAGCAGTGTAGACCTAATTTTTGACTTCCATTTTTCTCCGTGCTCTAGTCCAGTATTTCGAAAAATGTTTTTAACCGATATGTTGGAATCTAATTCTAATGAAGCCAAGGTGAATGACATAAAATTCGAGGTTTTCAACGAATTGCTAAGATTTATGTATACCGGCTGCGTTGAAAAATTAGATGAACTAGGTTTAGAGATCTTTAAAGCCGCTCATTTTTATCAAATCGATGATCTTAAGTTAATTTGCGAACACGTTTTGCGCAAGACCTTGAAAATTGAAAATTCGATAGATGTCTTGAAACTCGCAGATGATCATAATGCAGAAGTTTTAAAGGAGCATTGTGTTGCTCTTATTTTGAAAAATTTTAAAGCGGTCATGAAAACAGCTGCATTTAAAAATCTGAATAAAACCCACCCGCATCTACCATTCGAATTGCTTATTGAAATTGGATCACATTTCTTAAAATAACTCATCGAAACCAATTATTGTACTTTAATTTGTATTTCAGTTTCAGACAATTTTCTTTTGTATTTTTATAATGGAATGTAAGAAAATTTATTTTAAATTGTGTACCTACTCGTTCTAAACTTTAATAAATTGTTTTTAATCTAAGATTCTAATTTTATTCTATTTTTTGAATAGAAGAATTTGGGACACCCAGAAAAAAGAGTTTTATCCTGAAACTAAAATAAGCCAGTCGGGATTAACCTGCTTTCGGATAATCTATTTTTATTTAAAATGAAAGCATACTAAATTAATTCTAGAATTTAAATTGTTCAATATTAAAAACATCAATATTTTAGGAAATTAAAAATAAAGAACTTTCTATTTGAATTATTAGAAGTGATAGGGCAGTTTGAAATAAGAAAGATTCGAAGCGGAAAAATTGATCTTCAGAAATTTTCAAAATTAAACAATTTTTCAGCTTAATAGAAAGCTCCGAATCAAATATTATTATGAAAAAAAATGTTGAATTTGATTCAATTTCTAATAATTTTTTTTACATGGAAATGCGTTAAAAAATTTAATTAGTCTCCAAGTTTATAAAAGATGCTTTCACTTTTAATCTGTTCGTTTTACTATTCTGCCTCAAAAATAAGAATCAATTTCTAAAATTAGTTGTCCGTAAACTATCCAGTTTCACACATTTTCACACAACATTTAATTAAAAAATTAAAACATTTAAATATAATTAAGAATTCAATTCCAGATAAGTTTTCTGGAACTTTAACCACATTATGTAAAGATAAAAATACAGGCGTGGAAGCATTGTCAGTTAAAAATGCTTATAATTTTTTTTTTTTTTTTAATTTTTAGAAGAAAAAAATCTGCCCAACTTTGATTTCAACCGTTTTTTCAAATAATAAGTTAAATTGTTATATTATTTAATTATGATATCATTCAGTTTAAATCGCGTAATTTAAAAATCTTTCACCTAAAAAATTTTCTGTTTTAGATTATTTATGTCATTTATTAATTTGAAAAATTGAATTGTGCTTTAGATTTAAAAAATGAAGAATAATTGATTGTACACGACGATTTGAAATCAGTTCATAAACTATTTTTAATTTTAAAATAACTTTGAAATACTATATTCATAATAAAAGGCTTTTATTAAATTTTAAATATTATTTCAGTCTAAAATATTCCACTTTTAAACCCCTCAATTTTAAAATTTTAAATTAGGAATAAAAAGAATTTCTTCATATTTATAAGTAGCTGACTGTTCATTTAAAATCCGTAATTATAAATTAAATATTCAAAAGTAAACAAAAAACTAAACTTTGCACGTTACAATTTAAATTGTTTAATTAAAATTTTTTTATTATAAATCAAGTTATTGAATTTTGATGTATTAGACACCTATAATTTTTAGAAAAAATTCAAATAACTTAAAGAGATCTTTAGAAGTTTTGAACAAATCTAAAATTTATATATTTAAAATTTGAAATGATTTCAAATAATAAAAACTTTTGAAAAATATTAAAGGCTTTAGAAGAATAAAATACATTTGCTGAGAAAATTGAAAATCATTTTGTATTTCGAAAAATTCATTTAGAAATATTTTTTTTTAGAAAGATACACAAATTTATAAAAAATGAATGAGAAAGATTTTAAGGAAACTTATTTGATTTAGCAGGATTTTAAAGAAATTGTGATAGAAAATTTCAGGAAAAATTCTACTTATTTTAAAATATGCTTAGAAGTTCTCAAAAAATTTAAAAAGAAAATTAAAATCTGAAAAAATGTAAAGCAATATGCAAATGTTTCATGATTTTGAAATAAAATTTTGAACCATTTTAAGGATTTTTTTAACTAAGATTTAGTTTTTAAGCAATTACTTTTAAAAACCAAAGTTTTAAGACTTTATTTTCAAAATTAAATTTTAATAATACATTTTATTTTAAACCCACTGGTTAGGAATGTTAATAAATTAATTATGATGATTGAAAACAAATGATTTTTACAAAAGAAATTTATCTGATACCTTTATTTACAAAAAATTGTAAAATTCTTATTTCATTTATGATTTTAATTAAACATCAAAATGTAACTGCAACTTGGCAATATTTTCATGTTACAATTGTTTTTTAAATTTAGTGGTGTTTCCAGAAATAAATAAAAGAGTCCTCTTTTTCCAATAATTAATAAAAAATTTAATCAATAGTAATTATTTTTTAATGATTTCATTATTTATTAACAAAAAAATTGTATAAAATAATGTTTAGCATCTCTGTTAATGAAACATGTTTTAAAAAATTAAATTAGGTAATTAAGGGTTTTTAAGGTTCGAATGACTTTTTATTAACAAATAAAAACGCTAGACGATTTATTATTAAAAATAGAATTTTGTAAAAACAATTCATGGCGAGCAGTTTTCATTCGATCGGAGGCTTAAAAAATTGAGATGATAATTTAAAAGTAATCAGTATTCAATGCTTTTTCGTAATTTTTTAACTTCGCAGGATTTAAAATTGACTTTATCATATAGTTGAAATAATTAAATTTTTAATACGTATAAGTATTTAATCAATAATTTTAATTTTTTCTCTCGACGTTAATAATTATTATATTTTGTTACAAATTTCAAAATTTTTTTTTCACTTTTCTAGATTTGAAATTAAAATTTATAATTTAAAAGATATCAAATTAAGAATATTTACACTTAAACGTTTTCATTTTTTAGTAAGAACTTTTAATGTTTTATTTTTAATCTGCTAAATTTTCATTCTTCTAAATATGACCCTCTTAATTTTTAACAAAAGAAATACAATTTTCGTCAATGTTCTTAATAAAAATATTTCATTAAATTTTACGCAAATAAGTATACGCACCCGGGGTACACCTGATTTATTTAAATTAATAAATAGAACAATAACCTCAACTTACTTGCCTGGGGGTATTTCACTTTATTTAAAAAATTAGAAAACTAAAATAATAAAACCACATACCAAGGGAGTCTTTGCCAAATAGTTTAATATTAAAAAAATATTTCACTTTTTAAGTTCAAAATTTTAAGAGTAGGAAAAAGGCAAAAATGAATACAATATGTTCTTTTATAACTAACAAAATGGATTTTTGGTCTAAAATTACAATTTATTTTTACATGCATATTTCAATTTGCTTTAGAGAAAAATATTTAGCTTACTCATATTATTAATCTTCCAGTCCTTATATAACTCATAAAAAGTAAATGTGTACTGGACTTTCGACGCGAATATACAGTAATAGATTGAAAGAAAATTCATATTAAATTAAATATTCTCAATATTAAAAATAATCAAATGAGATAGCTATAATATAACATTTGAATGAAACATGTTAAATAATATTCAAAGTTGAAGTAAAAAAATTAAGTATCACTTGAGGCACCATAAATTTTTGGCCCGGCACTGGTCGTTTCTCACAAGCGGTGAGAATTTTGCTGGTTAGTATATAAGGACCATTTTGACTGATATACCCAGCGTGCGATATCATGCGTTAGGGAATTGTGTTGTATGTAGTAGCATTAAGTTAGGTAATGGTCTTAAAATATTCTCTAAATGTCTAAAACTATTAAAACTATAATTTTACGCAGTATCAAAACAATTTAGAAGTTCAGCAACAACAAGAGTATATCAAAATTTAAAAATCAATGTAGTAATGAAGCCGTCAGAGCCGTTCGATTATTTTTGGTTAAACAACGACGGTATAAACAAATCGTAATACTTACCGCAATAACCGTTCCATAAGGAACTACAGCTTCCTTCTTTTAAAACTATCTGATCCTTTAAAAAGTAAGCTTCACACACTAAATGTCCAGGTTTATCAATAAAATTCTTTTGGCCACGCTTAATTGCTTGCTGTCAACGTTCAACTTCATTTTTGGAACGTATAAAAATCTTTTTTTTGCTCCTTTCGAGCGGGCTGAGTCGCACCCTGATCGACAGTTCGAATCTATACATCGATGTCTTTAGTCCATATTTAATATAACTCTGCATATTCTAATTTTTTTTTTAAATAAATAAATGGCGGAATGTACAGTAAACTTAATAGCGTTAATACTAATAATCTTTTCAATATCTTAACGAGCAATACAATATACTGAATATTGAAAATTATGAATTTTATAATTTCTTGTATATTTTTATTATAATTTAATAATACTTTAAAATCATTCAATTAATTAAAAATTTAGAAACTATTTTTTATATTAACATTTTAAAACTTTTAGTTTATTTATTTTAAAATTTGAAGGCGTAATCTTTATATTTTACCATTTTACTCTGCTTGAAAAATAAAAACCTTAAGCAGATATTTCCAGTGTATTTAAGGTCAATTTTTAAATTCTTGACATTTGTTTAATTCTAGAGCAAGTTAATCTTGGCTGAATGAAAGCTCTAAAATTTCAAAATATCCCCAAACATTAAAAATATTACAAAGACTACGGAAAATACTAAATCTCCAATGTTTCTAAGCAGATGTTATTCAAATGTAGGGCGTGACGCTAGTGGCGCCAATGTTTCATCTTCTGCCGTCCTTCACAAAACTGAATGAGGGCATTTGCATAGCGAGTCACCACCCTGCTTATACCTTGCGGACCTTTAAAACTTTGGAGATATTAGTTATTTGGATTTGATAGATATCCCGCTTTAGAATCATGTCATTTACAAGAATGTAAGTTTTGTCCTGCACTGTAAAAAAAGTGTTTGAAAATTGCAAGTCGGTTTGTAAACTTTTTACTATCATTGATGTGTTAATTTTACAAGTTAGTTGTGAAATTGTAGCGTCTTAGGGTGGAATTTAAAACTATTTGTATAAATTGTACTTTAGAAGTGTAATATTACCATACCGAGGATCGGACACAAAGTTACCAACGCTCAATGTGGTAAATTTCAACTATATTGTAATCGAGATTTTAAGGGGTTTTTGTTAGGTTAATTGAAATGTACGAAGTGAAGTGTAATCCAGTCCACAACGAAAGTGTAAAAAAGCAGGATAAGGTGAATTTTCACTTTATTTTGTAATTCCACTGTTAAACGTTTGAAGGCGTGTAAGTCGCCGCGTCGTTCCTCCAAAAACAAAATAACCGTTAAAACAAAATTGTGTTGAATATTCATGTGAATTTTAAGGAATGTGAATTTTGAAAATATAATTTTATATATGAATCATAAATAAGGTAAGTAAAAAAACTGCTAATTTATAATATTTTCGTGAAAATAAAATAAATATAGAAAGAAATATTGTGTAACCAGGATTCTTTTCAGTCAGTTTTCAATCGGATCGAAATTTTTAGGGTTACGTTGCCATATTTTACTGATTTCGCATATAAATTAAAAAAATTTTTAAATCGTCGACTAATTAAAGCAATCGAACATTTAAAAAATATAAAACATTAATAAGTAGAAAGCGGATTTACGGCAGCCTCATGCCGATTCACATTTTCTAAACGGTTTCTCGTTCCCGGGAAGTTTAATATTTTTCTCAGGATTTCAGCAGATTTTAAAATCCTTTGAAATTTTTTAATATCAAAATTAAATGTCTTATTTTACGCCGTTTTAACTATTTTTAGAATATTTTTCAATAAAAAAGAAGTGCAAATACATAAATTTGTATTTCGTTATGTTGCAGATTACTACAAGTTACTGAAATTGATGAATGTCGTCTACGGGTATCAAAACGCCCTATTTTTCTTTAAAATACTTTGACTTAAAATTTGTTGTTAAGTGCATTTTCTAAAAAAAATAACGTACTTGCGGAGAATTTGGGATCGAACTCTAATTATAATATAATATTAAATTATAATACTTTAAAAACCAAAAATCTGTGAAAATAAAATTCAAATTGAAATAATTTGGTATTATTTATGTTAAAACGTTATAAATAAGTTCGATTCCTCACTGATTGAATTTATTCACAAAAAATTAATTTATTTTAGATTAAAAATCGGATGCGCAAACATTTTTGTCCACTAATTTTCTTTTCTTGCTGACCACCATTCAATGAGCCAGTCCGCCAGTATCAAAGCCACCTCTCCTACAAAGTGAAAAATTATTTAACATAAAATTGATTTAATTCATTCATAATTTCATTGATTTATTTAAAAAAAATTGTATTTAATTGCATAAAAAGCCAATTTAGAAAAAATTATAAATTGCCATAAATAATTGAACTGCAGAAATAAATTTTTAAATTACAAAATCATCAAAAATTGTATTATCTTACCTATTTTTGTTATTACTTCTGTAGCTTTAGCAACCTGAGAATCTTCGGCAACAGAAGTGCAAATAAGGGCGAGAAAAATCACGCATAACATATAAAACATTTTAATTTTTTTTTAATGTTGAATAATTTTTCTGTAAATAACAAAAAATTATGCGGTATGTACCCTAAGATTTTTTGAACTGAAATGCATTTTTCTTATTGAATTATTTTTTTATTTTCTTGCAGAAAAGAAATTCTCTTTACAATAATATTGCACTGTTATTACCCTATCAGTTAAACTTCGATTACAGTAAAATGTCCTTCGTCTGTCATATTCTATATAATTATCCATACAATGATAAAATCATGAAACCATGATAAATTTCAAATGTCGTGAAGCCGTTGAAAATAAAGAATAATAATTCTTTGTTCCTAAATGTAATAAAGAAATCTAAAACATATTTTTGTATAAGTTTGTATTTCTAAATCTCATAATAATAATAGTTTTAATAAGAAGGACATAATTTTAAATTCGAAAAGATTTCAAAAAGATTTAAAAAAAGATATTGCAAAATGAATTGAGGAAAATATTTAAGAAATTTGAAATGATTTCCTCCAATTTGGAAAAAGTATTTAGCAGGTTTTAAAGCTATAAAAATAATTTTAATTGAAAAATATTTAATAAAATTTAATTTTTGTTTTTAATCTAAAAATATGGTTGTTAGGAGAATATTTAAAAAGATTTCTGAAGATACTAGAGAATTTTTAAAATAGTAAAAAAAGAATCTGGAAGATTTTTTTCAATTTTTTTTCAATTTTCAGAATATTTTTAAAATTGTTTGGAACAATTACAATCATTTTAAGAGAGATTGCTTTAAAGTTCCTGGAAATCATTTAAGTGATTTTTTGTTTTGAAAAGTTATTTTCAAGGGAATACTCAAAAATATTTTAAAAGATTGAAAGATTATCAAAATTTATCAAATACTTTTACATATTAAATTTAAGATTTTAACATTGTTTAGTATCTGAGATCTACCAAAATGGTTTGAAATTTTTTCGAGAAACCTAGGAAAAACTTAATTCTATAATCATAAACAAAATAAACCTAGAAACTTAAAAATATACTGTTAATGAAAATTTTTATTTTCTATTGAAATTTTTTAAAGATAAAAACAAATATTTGTTTCTTTAGGATTTAACTATTTTGTTCAAAGTTTTTCTTTTTAGAAGAATTTAACTAGTTTCTGACTTAAAATTAAAATCATTTCTCGTTATAATATAAAATAATATAGTACCTATTCATTTTTTGTTTGCATAAAATTACTCTTTTTGGTTCAAAAGTTATCTATTTGGTTAAGGATTCACTATTTTGTTGCAAATTAGTTTACTTAATGAATGTAACTATTTTTGATTTAAAGTCAATTTTTTTGTTCACATTTTTTTTTAATTAATAATTTTAATTTTCTCAAGAAACTGATTAAAATTATATTTATATAACCTTGCAGAAAATTGTTAAAAAATTGTAGGGAAAATAAGACTCATTTTCAAAGAGATTCCATTGAAGTTATTGGAACTCATTAAAGTGATTCCTTCTTTTGAAAAATAATTTTGAAGGGAATATTAAAAAAAATTTTAAAAGAGTAAAAAAAAATACAATAATACATAAACAGTTATCTGAAATTTTTATTTTGGTATTAAAATAATTTTTACTTTTGAACCGATTGATGATGGGTTTTCGTGCAATCATTTTTTAAAAAATTAAATCCTCTTTAAATAGTTATTAAGCATGTTATCAAAAAACAAAAACATCGTTTGAATCTTCTTTAAAATATTTTTGTCAGCTTTTTTTTAAATGATGTTCTAGCATTTTTAAATTTCAAAAAAAAACGAAAATTAATATTTGAAGTCAAACGAGGCTAGATATGAGAAAAAGTCAAGAGAAGAAAAACGTTTTTTTTTAACTTTAAATTTTTCCGGCAAACTGTGCAAGATACAAAAAAAACAAAAGTTAAAAATTTTGTACCCAAAGAGGATTCTCAAATTTATTATTAATAATTTTTAGATAGGACAAGTAAATTATCTTTGAATCGTGAAAAATAAGATTAAAAATAAAAAACTTAATTTTTGGAAAAGTGACAGAAGATAGGAAAAAATGTTATAACGAAAGTCTTTCACTCGAAAAGGATCTAAAACTGATTTATTAATCATTTGTAGATAGGACGCATATATTTTCTTTTAATCTTTAAAAATAAGACTAATAATAAAGAAATTGAATTTTTGGAAAACTGATACAAGCAGGTTAATTTTTTTAATAAATAATATGAAATTTACTTTAGTAATAATAAATTAAAGAAAAAAGCATTATTTTTCTTGTACTTTAAATTCAAGGAGGTAATTTGAAATATTATTTTAATACAAAATGAAACATTTGTGGATAATTGAAATTATTTGTATTATCGATTAAAGTTGAAAATTATAGTTTTAAAATAAATAAAATGCATTGCATTAGTTTCTTATTTTATTTCTATTATAAAATCGATAATGTTTCAATTTTTGTAAAAGAACATTTTTTACAATATTAGTCAATTCAAACTTTAATTACAATAATTATCAATAATTTTTTTTAATTTAATTCAAATATCATAGTTTACATTATTATTATTACTATTATTAAAAAAATGTGCTTCTTACTTATATTTTATGTATAAGTAATGCCTCTCACAAAGTGAGTCGCATGTGCCTCGCACGTAAATGCCCCTCACATAGTGCGACCCATATGCCTCGACCCTGCCCGCACCTCGTGCCTCGCATGCCGTGCGAGTAACGTGCCCTGCACGCTTGCTCTCTAGGTGTGATTTACTTGTAATTCATTTTCAAAAGTTAGAAAATCGCAAAGTAAAATTAAAATGTTTGTCCCAAAAGGAGGTGTTATTTGTTTATTTGTGGAGGGTTATTTGCGTTATTTTGGTTAAAACCACTATTTCTTTTTTTTTAACATACAAAATAAACGTCATTCACGATGAGGTAAGAAAGTTTATTATGTAGTTTTAATTGAATAATTTACAACCTAATTAATCTCTTACTGAGATCTGATTAAGGAAAGCAACTACTCCTTAAATTAAATTAATATTCAGGTCATTTGAAATATCCGATTCCATCTGGACCATGAGCCTTGCCGTATCTACATCTTTTTTAAACTTAGAACATTTTCCTCTAAAGTAATTGGGCAATCAAGATAGGGATTTCTATTAAGAATAATCGTTGATGAGTAGATAATAGGGTCTCGAGGAGGAAAAATATATCAAAAATTTTTCTCCCACGTACCTAAGTCTAAACATTCCTTGTGTGAAGATCTGAGATAGTAACTATTAATTACTTTCCAAAATTGTTTGGGGTCCTTAGTCGTTGCTAAGGAGCCCAAAAGAACTTTTTTATAAGCCTTCTTCTTAGAATGCAGCAAATTCCCATAATCTTTTTTATTTTTTCCTCAATTTTAAGACAGTCCGGGTGAAAATTCTCGTTCCTACATCTCGTTATCACTATTGGGAAGTGATCGAAACGGGTCGGTACTTGTAAAAATGGAAGTCCAGACTTAATTGGGTGCATAAAGAATTAGACCAAGTTAAATCTATGGTAGATAAGCTTTCTTTATTTACGAAATTGTATTGAGCCGGGTTGTCACCTTTAAATCTTCGATTGAGAATGTAGGACCCATTTTCTTCAATAAAATTAACCACTCTCTGACCTTTCTTATTTTGTTTTAAATTCAGACTCACTCTTGTGTCAGATAAACCAATATTTTTGCTTAAGAATCCTTTCTCTAATTGATTCAATTCGCCTAGCTATCCATTAAAGTCACCCCCACAATTAAAACATAATTAGGAAACTTCAAAGAAATGTCTTAAGAGTTTTTCTTCTGGATCATTTAAAGATTTAACAATATCTGATTTTGGACTAAAGTAAATTGAGCCAACTATTACATTACAAGCATTGCTTTTGATTTGTACAAAAGTAGATTCATCACATACGCAAATTGTTTCCATTTTTATTTATTTATGTTATTGATGATTGCGAGACCACTCTTCGCTCTTCCTTTTGTTGACTCTTGTAGCTGCACTATACACAATTTGACAGTCAAAGTCTCCATGAAGTAAAATGACGCAAGGGGGTTTCGTGAGCCAAGTTCCACTAACACAAATGATATCATCTTTTGTGATGTGCTATTCCAAAATATAATTTGGGGGAATATCCGCTTCTCTGTTCCTTTTATGTTTTTGGGTTTAAGGTCGTATTTTCTTCTAAGTCCTTTTGTAAAAAACAATCAATTGTGATGCCTGTTTGTGAGTGTTTGGGTTTCTTATTTATGGATGACTCTGGTGGACGACATCTCTTACGACTAGCTGTTGAACTCATCGATGCAATTGAATCTCCATTGTCCGATTGGTAGCCGTCTTCTCCAGTTTCTACCATTGTTTTTTAGTTAGTTATTTATCTTTAAGCAATTTTTGGATGGATGTCAGATCAAAATATGTATCATCTATGCAAATTCGTGTTCCCCTAATAGATGAATTTTTTCCTTGTATTTCCAGTTTTTTTACACTTCCTAAGAGAACGCAGTTTACGAGGACTGTCCGAAAAGTATCCGACCTACGTTCAAGTCTTCGCGCGAACGTCACCAGCAACTTCTAATCTTCTCGTCAGTAGCTCGACATACCGATAAAACGACTTAGTTCCCGCGAAGCATGTATTTGTATGCATCAACTTTTTGCGTTCTTCACAATTCCCGAAACAGGACAATCTGGAAATGATCAATAGTGATGCAAACTTTCTTAAAAAGGTCATTACTGGTGATGAAACATGGGTTTATTGTTATGATCCTGAAACAAAACAACTATCTTCGCAATGGAAGCTTCCATCCGAGCCTTACCCGAAAAAAGCCCTTCAAAGTCGAAGCTCATCAAAGTTGAATATGCTCCTACAGGCCAGACAATCAACAAAGAGTACTACGTTGAAGTTCTAAAAAGATAGCGTTATGCAATCAGGAGAAAATCTATCGCAACTTTGGGAAACCGGTGACTGACTTCTTCATCACGACAATGCTCCAGCGAACGCATCAAACCTTGTGCAGCAATATTTATTAAAACACAGTGTGGCGCAGCTCTGCCAGCCTCCATACAGTCCCGATATATCTCCCTGCGACTTTTGGCTGTTTCCTCGATTGAAAATGCCGCTTAAGGGGCGTCGATTCGACGATGAAGAGACAATTGAAAATAATGCGACGAATGCACTAAAGGCGAATCCGTAGTCTAACTTTCAAGAGTGCTTTAATAAGTGGAAACATCGATATGAGCGTCTTGTTCAATGAAATGGGGACTACTTTGAAGGATGCCACCCCCCGGATGACGAAGAATAAATCAAGCGCCGAGAGATCGAGGTAGGTCGGATACTTTTGGGACAGCTCTCGTATAAGTGTTTTTGAAGATTTGATCCTTACATCTTGGGTTGGAAAACGTTATCAGAATTGGCTGATAGCCTTCAATTCTTCCAAGTCTTATGATTTTCTGAATGCTGTCATCGACTATTTTAATGCTTGCTTCCTTAAAGATTTTTGTAACCGTTTTAAAAAGATTCTTGTTCTCACCTGGAACGTCTTCAAAGTTATATAGAATGATGTTTTTGTCTCTTTCTCTATTAATTAAATTTTCAACTTTGTTTGTCAAAATAGATACTTTCTTCTCAAGAGATTTATTCTTCTCTTCCAAATCAAGGCATTTCATTTTATAAACCTGCAGGTCTTCAAGGATTTTTTCATCTGAGCTCTTCAAAATTTTGGTATCTTCTGTCATTTGGTAAAAGTTTGTTTTTGTAAGCCTTATGCCCTCTTTAATCGTTAGAATCAGATTTTTAAGGTCCTCGTTGGTTGTAATTTTTACTTGAAGTTTTGATTTTGTATGACATCTAAAACTCAAAACGTCACATAGCTAATTTAAAGATATGAAAATCCTTGATTTGAGGATACAACTGGCTGTTTCAAAAAGAAAAATCATCTTATTCAAATATATTTTAGTTGTATTGATTTAAATTTTTAGTGTTTTTCTGCTTGAAATACAAATTTAATTCCGTTTACTTGATATTGATACTTATTAATCATAATACCATTGTTATCTTTAAACATTTTATAATTTCAAATTAAAATGAAGGTTTTAATTGCGCAATCATTTTGTTTGATTTGTTTTACTGCTACATTAGTAAATTCAACAAGATAGCAAATAAGTTTACACTGTGAAAGAGTGCACATTACTAATATTTTGAAATATAAGCCTTGTTTTAAAAAAAGTTTTTTTTTGCTTCAAAAGCTTGAAGCAATTCTACAAGCAATTCTACTTTTTCTGTTTTCATTTTCTTGAATATTAATGTATTTTTTGACGGTAAATTAAAAAAATTAGTTACTTTTACTCAACTACCATTAACGGAAAGCAGCTCACAGAAGCGAAAAGAAGAATTGTTTGATGCTCGTTATTTAAACAGTAAGAATCGAATTCTATTATATGAAACAATTCAATATTGATATTTTCTTTAAGTTTTAACGTTTTTTAGAATTTGATTTGTACCATTTTTTAGAAGATTATTTTTTACATTTCGCAGGCCTGACCGTATGATGTTCTTAATTTTTTTCTTTTTGACGTTTTGAAACGATCAGAATTCTTTATTAATCTGATTCTAAGATTTCGTGAAAATGTATGTGCTATGTTTGCTTAATGACGAAATTCAATTTCGCTTTCCTGATTTGCAATTTATGCGGAATTTTATTAACGACTTCTTGTTGTTGGCCAACAAATAATTTCATTTTTAATTTGATGTCTCTTTTGATATTTGTAGATGCAATGTGTATAAGTGGAAGGATTCATTTTGAAAATTAGTCAATTTCGCAGAATCAGTGAATTGATATCCTTGAATCGGTCGATTACTTCCTCTGAAGTAGGTAAATTTTCACGAAATTGAAACTCGTGTAGATGAGCTCCCGAATGAAAAAGGTTTAAATCCAAAAAAACTTCATCTTCACTAAAACATATTCCCATATTGAAGAATTGATTTGCAATCGCTATTCTTTTTTTTGTTAAGTTTTACTTATTCATACTTATTTTACAGTTTCAAATTAAAATTATTAACTTGCCTCTGATATCCCAAAAAGTGCTTTCATAATTTTGTTGAGCACATATTAAAAAATGCATTCCCTTTGCTCCTGGTCATTTTCGATTCATAAAGCTTTATTTCTGCATGCTACTTCAAACCAAATCAAAATTTTGTTTTTGATGGATATCCACCTGATGCAGCCAGCAAAAATAGAAAGAGTGCTAAAAGATTACGTCGCTAAAAACGCATACTTGTGCAGACATTTATTTTGAAGATTCGATGGTCGCAGCTGTCAGACGATGAAAATTTCTGTCCAACTAAACTAATAAGGTCCGTTTGATCTCAATGCTGAAAAAGAAGTTCGAGTATTGTAATATTATAGAGAAGCAAGCTACGAAACATTGATCTTCAACGCAGCGATCAGTATGTCACCATAATTTCACTTGGCATTAATCGTAGGTGTAAACGTAGAACTTCTAGTTTTGTTTTAGAAAAATCGAGCAAAGGTAAGACCAATAAAAAATATACTTTTCTGAAAGTTTTCAGTTTGAAGAAAATCTCGAAATCTTTATAGCTTCGAATGCAAAACCTGAACTCGTCACTATTTCAGGAGAAAATTTCATCCTTGCACTCTACCGATCTTCCCTAGAAAATGCCACTCTGGGGTCCCTTCGCTATCTTCATTTTCGACAATCAAGGACAAAAAGTCAATTTAATTTACAGACGTTGCCACCGACAAGAGAAGTTCCACGAGAACACTCTTTACGGACCTATCACAGAGTCCAAGCACTACTAGACATTCAAAAAATCCAGAAGAATGGGAATGCCAGTGAATAAAACATGGTCTTACTCCAGTCTCAACCAAAAAAGATCCTGCTTCAGAGGAATTGCAGCAGTTTATTTCCTGTAAGTGCAAAACAGGATGCAGTTCGAAATGTGACTGAAGGAAAGCATTTTTGAAGTGCTACATTATCTGCTCGTTTTGCAATGGAAACTTGTACGCAAAAGTTTCGGAACTCCTAACAGACTCTGACGAGGAGGAGGAAAATTAAGAGGAGCTTGGACTAGTCAACATACTGACAAAATTGTCAGCATAAATGAAATAAGATTAAAAAGAAAAGCATGATAGGAGGCACAAAAAGAAGAAACTGAGGATGTGGATGTCGAGGAGGGTGATGGCGAAGAGAATCTTCCTGACTTTGGAGAAGAAATAAATCAACCTGACCCATCCATGCCTTTAAAAAGTAGGCTACCAAGCCCATCCAGGCGCTCTAAAAGACTAATACCGAAACGTTAATTAACTAATATCAAATACAATTGAAGATCTTTTGCTGCTTTTCTGAAAGAAGAAGCTTGTGGATTAGACCTACTTGGGATATCACGTTAAAAAAAATGCTTTACTTATTCTAGCTCAAAGGTGATGTGGAAACGAGTAATGCAGATATTCTACACATATCAATAAATTCATACATCCTTGCATCTGTACGTGTGTGAGTGATTTCAAGGTAAAATTTGTTCGTAACAAAAGTGATGAAGAAGCCTGATTTGTGGGATGTTTTTTGGAGCATGATTAGGACGCCCAAATGAGGTAATTGCCAAATTTGGCCTTTTTCCGACCTTTTGCAACCTCAAACTACATATCGAGTGTACTATGACTAAAAGTGGGAATCAGAAGGATATTTATCATCGCTTGCTGATAAAAGGCGTAAAGTAAAAGACGCCTTCTGGAACACTTTAAATGATGCTATAGGTACTTTAGATCAAGGAGAGGTGATAATTTTACTAGGAGATAGGAATAGGAGGGTGGGAGTCCAACGCCAGGGTACGGAA
Organism: Druon quercuslanigerum; assembly: GCA_010014905.2. Lineage (NCBI taxonomy): Eukaryota > Metazoa > Arthropoda > Insecta > Hymenoptera > Cynipidae > Druon > Druon quercuslanigerum. Next base: position 15,688 of record JAAAKG020182280.1, read on the forward strand.
AGGGTGCTAGATAATTTTGGGGATTCAAAAACAAATAATAACAGAGATAAATTGGTTTGCTTCTGCGTAGAAAAGGGCTGATTGATTGCAAATATAATCTATTGATATTGCGAATTAAAAGACTCATGAAGCTAGTAAAAGTACAAGGAGGGAAAATAAAGCAACAAAACGATGAAACAGACGCAAATCAAAATTAAGAATTTACAAAATATCATTTTACAGGAGTGTGATTAAAGTGAGTGGTACTGCGATTGTAAGAAGAATGTCTGGTGATGCGGTTGTAGGAAGAATGTATGATGATGCGGCTGTTGGAGGAATGTCTGATGATGCGTTTGTAGGAAGAATCCCTGATGATTGGGTTACTGAAAGAATATCTGGTGATGCGGTTGTAAGACGAATGTCTAGTGATGCGGTTGTAGAAAAAAATCTAGTAACCCGGTTCTAGAAAGGATATCTGGTGATGCGGTTGTAGGAAGAATGTGTGATGATGCAATTTTAGAAAAAATGTCTGGTGATGCGGTTGTAGGAAGAATGTCTGGTGATGCGTTTGTAGGAAGAATGTCTGGTGATGCGGTTGTAGAAAGAATGCTAGGTGATGCATGGTTGAATGGTGTAATCCGTGTAGACGTCATGGAAAAGAAACAAGCGTATGCTAAGAAAGTTCATAATTACATAATCAGCGATGACCAAAGAAATATACTTGAAAATGATTATACATACAAAAACAGGAAAGTGAAAATTGCGGCTAAAGAAAGTAAAGAAAATCAAAACAGAAAAAGAGAATAAAATGCAAATCGATTTTGAAGGAAAGAAGAAACTTTTCTATAAATTGGAATTATATATGCCTATTTTGTTTTGTATTCTTTTCAAATTACAATATCATTAAATTGTCCGAGTGTTGATAAATATTTAAGAAAAAGAATCATTCAAAATTAAAAAATTTAATGCCATTGGTGTCATTGGGCACAGAGTTTTTGAACTTTTATATTATTTCCAGGATAAAAGCTTTTATTAAGTATTATAAACAATAGTATACTTTATAGAATTTTTTATAAAAAAAATATATTTAGGCAGCGATCTCAGTATAATTTTTTATTCTAATTTTTACCATACCTTTCGAAAAACAGTGCGAGTTAAAATTTCAGTCATGATACTAGAAATTAATTTCCTCATTTGGCAGATTTGCTATGCTCATACTATTTTAAAAAAATCTGCTAGATATGCGGTCACATTCTCGCCGCGTGCTGCATACGTGGCTTGAAAATTCGAGCCCGCCTGATAACAGAGATCGTATTTCTTTACCAAGGTTTAAGTTTATTTTTGAAATATCAAATAATTAAATTTCAAAGAGTTTGTGGAGGCTGATTTGAAAAATAAATTTACTAATTTATTAGTTCAGTTAGGGTATGACAAAAAATATATTAAAAAAAAATTTATACTAGTAGTTCAGCATATAAGGTATCAAATAATGGATTTGGTGCCAAAAACAGAAATATCTTTTGTATCAAGGAAGGTTTTTGGGGTAGAAGTTATTCTGATACTGGGCCTATTTACCTAGAGACAATTTCAAAAAATATACCCACTGCGCAGTAAGATTCTTGTTTTCCAACCACCCGTGGAGAAATCGCCGGATTTCGAACGCAATACCGATCTGTCTCCGATCTGGCCCTGATCAGTAGAACTCTGTGGCCCATACTTGGGTCCGATCATATTTTAGATAGCCCCCCCCCCGCTCTGCTTGTCCGATTTCCAGACCCCCTTAAAGGACGTCCTTAACGCATAGAACCCCCTCTTTTTCATATTTTTACTTATTTTTCATCATTATGAAATTATAAGGAATTAAAGCCCTCGTCAATTTAAGAAAAATTTATTCTTATAATCAAGCATAGAACTTTTTTGTCAAAAATTACATAAAAAAACTTAATAGTTCTCTTCTTCATCTAATCATATATGAACTTCAATTGAGCTTCAATTTTCGTTGCCGTACGTTTTTGAATTTTCTTCATTTGTCCGTGGATATTTTTAACAGGAGCTGACAGTGACTTCGCTCAACCAAAAATAACTCGCATATGTTTAACATGTTCTGTTGACGAGCTCATCCGAAACAGTTGGGCAATGGAAATGGTAGGGCAGCCTTAGAAAGGCTTTTTGTTCTGGCTTGAGTTTCACAGAAAGCTGAAAGAGCCATGGTGCAAACTTTGTAACATTTATGGCCGGTGGTGGCACATACAATCTACCAGATTCTTTTTAAAAATCGGTATTGTTGGGCGGTAAAAATCCATCTTGAAAAATACCGCGAAGACTACTTCGATACGGGGCACAGCATTTTTCATCATTGTACTTGAAAATTTGCAAAAAATACTATGAATCTCGAACAAGCGTCGTGTACCATTCATCTATTCCAGATGAAGAAACAGCTGAAGGTCTTATTTCGAGTGGAACGTATTTTGCATATACTGAGTGACCATAAATTATCATCTCATTTCAGACCTTTAGCCAAAACTTCTCCAGAATGCTCGAAAATTTTAATTTCCGGATCTTTGTCAATCGTCTGATTTCGAGAGTCCAAATGCGATCCGAAATGATCATTTGGCAAAATTACTCCAGTTAATTGGTTGCTTAAAGGCGCCATTCGTATTTCTAATCTATTAAATGCGCTTCTCCAAGGCGCATTGGTGGCAATGAATACGTTATCAAAATTTTATTTCTTGAAATGTTTAATGGCTGTGGCAATAACTTGTGGGTATCTGGAATTTTCGTCTGGAACAACGTTGACAATCACTATTAGAACCGGTTTCAAATTTAAAATCTCTATTAAGTGGTCGAAATCAGCGCAATGGGTCTCAGCACTTGGAGAGCAGTGTTTTCCACTTCTTATTGAGATGAACGTGGGCCCATAATATGTCACAGATTCGGGTCGACCTTCGGCGTGCTGCTTGATGCAAATCCCAGCAACGATTGATGGAGTCAGCTTGTGTTTTGCAGCAACGACCCAATCACGATCCGGAAGAGAAACTCTATATTCTAAATACATTAGAAATAGAGCTTGTTTTTTTACGGCTGTGATACCCAGTGGAACTTTGGCTTTATCATTTTGTAAAACAATTATAATCGACTGTGCTCCTAGAAGTGCAGCAAGCGTCTTCAAATTCTTGATTGTCACATTAAAAAAGTAACCATAAGGATGTTGTGCATGACGATATGCTTCGGGCCTGCTTAGTTTTACTGGAACTGTATTCACGTGCCTTTCTCCTTTAATAGAAGTTGATCGTTTTGAAATAAGACGTAAATAAGCTGCACATCGACTGTGTCTTACAACTTCGTAATACTGAAAAAAATTAATGCCACGATAAAGATTTATGAATTTTCATACAATAATTTTGAAGCATTAATTCGCTTATTTCTTGAAACCTTCTTCCATTTTCGACAAAGGGGGAATACTCCTTATTTTAACTTCCCTTGGTATTTGTGATATTCAAAACCTCCTTTAAATTCGCGTGTTTTTCGAGAGCTTTTTCGAGTTTTTCTTTGTCATCGCTGTGCATGGCCTTCCTTTCTTTTTAGTGCTTTCTTCTGGATTGTCAATTGCTTCTTCAGCTTCTTCAACTGAATTCTACCTTCAGGAGTAGAATTACCTTTTTCCATAACATGTTATAAATTTTCAATGTCTGTGTGCAATTTTTCGATTAATTTTCTCCGACTGCTTCTCCATTGGGGGGGGGGGGACTACATATCCTCACGCTTTTTTTAAACGGACTCTACCGCGCGTTCCGCTTTTTTCCTCTACCCAACGCGACACTCGACACCGGATCACGTACACTTGACCGTCATAGCGTATGGAAAACTTTTTATTCGTCCAATTCATTAACAGAATTTCCAGTACTCTCGCTGATCATCTCGCCTCCCCCCACATTCCGCTCTTTCGTCGGTAACTGTGACTCGAATAAAATTGCAAGATATTTTTCTTGAGGTTATGTCAGAACCATGACGTGCTAGGGTTTTTTTCGACCACGGATTCCGATCCAGCGACCCCAAAAACATGTAGTAAACATGGTCTAACCTCCAGATCAGTAAAAAGATTTTTTTTGTGTGGCTACGTTATGGAACGCACCCTGTATATTCGCGGCCTCCAGCCTGATCAATAAATTAGCAAGTAAAGCAGCCAATATCAAAAAATGATGCCTTGTGTAACTTCAAACATTTCTATTGTATTTTTGCAGAACCAAGTTCACCTGGAAGTAGCAGTGGATTTTCTGAAAGTCGTCCTTCTTTTTCTGTAGATGGAACAGAACTTGGTCCGGATGAAAAAGACGTAGTGGACGAGGGCAAAGTCCTTACAAAAGCCAACTTCCGAACTAATGTTGTTATCCCATTTAAAACCCCGATGCAAATTATGCAATACAGGCCTGTGACAAATCAAAAGTCTCAGCTTGATAAAAAATTCGAAGCTTTTCTTGTTTCTCCTAAAGATTGGCTAAGTGATATGCGTTCCTTTACTAACAAAACTGAAGTACGTAGACTCTAAAAATTACACTTTTATTTTTTCATGGCTTTTTTCGTATCCTGTTTTTAAACGTGATAGGCTATTTTTCGAAAAATTTGAAGGTCAATTTCTTCAATAAATTCACCTCTGATTAAAATTTTTAAGATTCTTTGTAATACAAAAGAGATATCCTATAAGTTTAACTAGCTCCAGGAAATTTTTTTAAATCTCCAAGGTGGAAGATCCTCAACTTTATATCCATCTTTTCTTAAGTTTTTTGATGCAATAAGGAAAATTTCAACATTACCACAATAAGTGCGAAGACTTGCCTCTTTTAAAGGGTGCTATCAAACACTTTGGTCGCAGAGAGTGAAATTCGGTCTTATCAATGGGGATCTTGTATGAAATGAGATAAGAAGATATTTTGATTCTTTACTGTTTCATTATTATATTCCAAGAAGAAATATTTTTCTATCGAGTAAGAAGCATGATTTTTTTTCTTAATAAAGTTTGAATATTGCTTCCGATCGCGGCATTTTTCATCAAACGCATAGATTGGCTATTTCTTTGTGACTTCATTATTCGCGGGAACATTCAAACTGCCTAAATTATGCAAATTAAAGAAAAGGTAACAGTAGTTGTTGAAAATGTGTCTCAATGGCTTTTATGTATTATTATTGAATAATAACTATCAATAATTACGAAGAAAAGAATTGAAATAGTCTGCCCAAATAGCTACTGGCCATTTGCCGACGTGTTTGTACATTTTGCGGTGAAGGTATAAAAATTTTATTCAAATTTTTATCCTCCCTAGACCTAGAATCACATCCAACCCCAAAACTCATCTTAGCTACTAATCTACCTTTTTTTTAAGTTGGCTGAGTTCCAAATCAATTCATTGTTTATATCTTTTAGGTCGCTTGATTCGGCTTTTATTTTCGATTTCTTTTTTTTAGCGATTTTGGACATTGATAGGTTAGCTTTGATCTGCTTCAGCTGAAAAGCAGCTGGATTAGCTCTAAAGAAATTTAAATTTTGAAAAGTAACTAAAATGGTCTGATTAGTGTTCAGTTACATATCTAAGTGACGTCGCTTTCGTTTAAATGTGACCGGATAGACGTCTTTAGAAATTATATTTTTTTAAGTGCCAGAAACCTTAAAAAAAAATTTTTTTTTCCATAACGTTATTCACTGCTTCCAGTTTCTAAAAATTTATTTATCTTAATTCATGCAACATCCCCATTCTGACTTTTGGATTTTTGTCCCGAAATATGTGAAATATTGCAGTAATGCTCCTCGTTAAATATCTTTCTAGTTTCTTAACTGTCACAATTTTCGTTAACTGAAATTACGTCATTCTTGTTAGGGCATTGTACGTATTTTGTATAATTTATAAGCAGAACAAGTTTAGCGAAGATGAAACTTATAAAATATTTCCTTCAAAGTTCAATGAATCTTAGAAAAATTGTTTAAATCATACGAGGGTTTTATAAGAAAATCCACTTTAAATTTTTTTCAAAAATGGCCAGCTGAAAATTAAATTCTATTATTATGTGTCCGAGATAGTCCAGCTTCTCAATAGTGCTATGACCGGGTTTGTAGGGGAATAAATTTTCTCGGAATGGGGTTCCCCCACCACTGTTCGGCTCTCGAGCGCGCACAATTATTTAAAATATGAAAATTTGTCTTTTTGATTTGAAAATTCACCCGCTTTAGTAAAATTTTAGATTTTCTTGGCAAAAATGCAACTGTTTGGTTTAAAAGTCAAGTTTTTTTTTAAGTTTGTCTTTTTGATTTTAAAATTCAACTGCTTTAGCAGAAATTACATTCTTCTTCGATAAAAATACTTCTTCTGTTTTGTTCAAAATTTAACTATTTTGTTGAAAATCGACTTTTTGTTCAAATTTAATCTTTTAGTGTTGAAATAGATCTGAAATCTTTCTTGGATGAAAATTCAAATACTTTTTTGAAACTAAAATAAAAAATTTCACTTAAAAATTAATCTGTTTTAAGAGAACTTAAATCTTTCTAGGATAAAAATGCAACTGCTTGGTTGAAAATTTAACTTTTTAGTTAAAAGTTATACTTTCTGTTTAAAAATTATATTTTGTTGTTAAAAATTAATTTAAGTCTTTTCTGGATGAAAGCTCATTTTTTAAAAAAGAAGTTTGTCTTCGTATATTAAAAAATCGTCTGTTTCAGTATAAATTTAATGTTTCGTGGATAAAAATGCAACTGTTAGGTAGAGAATTTTTGGTAGAGAATCTTTTTGGATGAAAAATTTAATTTGTTTCGTAGAAACTTCTATTTTGTTTAAAAATTCATATTTTGATATTAAAATGCAACTGCAATCATTTTTAAATGAAAATTAAACTATTAAAAAAATTATTTTTTAAAATAAAAATTCATGCGTTGTAAGAGAAATTTCTTCTTTCTGGGACAAAAATGCAACTTTTGGTCGAGAATTCAACTATTTTGTAAAAAATACATCCTATTTGGTCGAAAATTGGTCTTTTTAGATTGAAAATTTGATTTCTTTCGCAGAATCTTTTTTAACTTAAAAATCAAATATTTTTTTGAAAATGTATCTTTTTGTTTCAAAAATTCATTTGTTTTAGTAGAAATATCAGTTTTTTATGAAAATGTAACTTTTTGTTTAAAAATTCTTCTTCGCTTGAGTATTAAAATATTTTGTTTAAAAGATTTGGTTGAATCACTTTGTTGAGCAATCATCTTTTTCTAGGAAATTTATATTTTTAGATGAAAATTCATCTCTATGGTTGGAAATTTAACTATTCTGGAAAAAAACAATTTTTTTAAATTGATAATTCAACTACTTGGATGAAAGTTCAACTATATTGTTAAAAATTTATTTCTTTAATTGTAGGCTTATGTCTTTATTGGAAAATTTAACAGTTTTTTCGAAACGCCTTTTTTTGATTAAAATTAACTTTTTAACTGAAAATGTAACTTTCTCATTTTTTCAAAATTGATCTTTTTTAGTTGAAATTTTTTTCTTTTCTTAGCAAAAAAATAATTTTTTAGTTTAAAATTATATATTTGTTGGTTCAAAATGCATCAGTTTCGAGGAACATTAATTTTTTACTAAAAAGTCATATTTTAAATTGAAAATTTATTTTTTGTAGAGAAAATTTGTCTGTCAGCTTGAATGTTCAAGAATTTAGATAAATTTTTATTTGTTTCTGGAGTGAAAGATTTTTATTTGTTGAAAATTCATCCTTTTCATTTTGAAATTCGTTTTTTTTAATACATTTATTCTTTTTTTATTGAAATATAAACTATGACACTTTTTTCCCGAGCACGAACTAGGATTAACGGCACTATTGAGAGCGGTCTTATTGAGAAGGTGGACTGTCTATATCGGACCCAAATAATTTAGGAAGATGCAAGATTTTCGTGTTGCGACTTCTTTTGTTTTTAAAGAAAGCAAATTAGTGCCTTAAATGTTTTAAAGAGATATCAGGGTATTTATTGAAAATAGCTCTAATTAATATAATCGAGCGAGAAATGTATTTTGCATTAAAATTAGTATTAAAAGGGGTAGAGATTTCTCTGGTCCTTTTGAGATAGTGTTTTTTTTAAATTAAGACTCTCAAATTATAACAAAGAACAATTAAATTTTCTCGATAAACTTATAAAGAGCAAAAATTATTTATTTTGCTTAGTCCAAAAACTTTAATTAACATCTCGGACAGCAAAAAGGTTATAGCAATAAAAAGAAACGGCAGCCTCGAAAATTAAATCGCCGGTTTCAAAACGAAGCATCCTTATATCCCTGGCGATTAATCTCAGTTGCGAGACTGGGTAGCACTAGCGCTGCACCCCGACCAAATGTGGAACTAATATTTTGAAATGGCCGGCGCATCGGAAGGGGCATTAGTAGCGGAAAAATTAAATTAGCACCTGGATAAGTTTTCAAAGACTAATCAAATTAGGTTGAAATTCAACACAGTTTATAGGACCAAAACGAAAGATGAATCTGATATCATTTACAGCTTCCAAATCTAATTGAAGCTGAAAATTTGGAAATGATCAGCATATATTTTTGTTCAAGTATATTTCTGCAATGATTAGAAAATATTTTACTCACAAAAAATATTAGGTTTATATTTAATATTAATACTGTGCATGTTTTAAAAATTGAATTTCTACATTAATAACTCCAATTGGAGAGATGCAAACAGAAAATTCAAGGACCGAATGTATTTTCAATCAGACAGGGTTCTATACTTGAATTCATTGATCAATCTCCTGGCATCAATAACATTTTAGCAAGCATGATGCTGATAAAATTTATTTCTTCTAAAAATAGAAATTGTAAAAAAATATACAAAAAAATTAAAAGATGGTGATTTCCAGAAAACTGCTTTTATTTTTTTATTCAAATTTTGGAAACACGAATAAACATTTTTTTTATAATATCCCATCTTTTTTATTCTTTTATATATTTTTGAAAAGTTTCTGCTAAAAGAAAAAAGGAATTTGATCAACATAATTATAGATAAAATATTTTTTAGGCCAGGATAATTTTTTTTCAGTGAAAATTTATTTTTCATTTTTTCGTCTTAAACAATTAGAGATATCGCAAAAGAACAAGAGAGATTTTTCTCAGAATTTTTGTTTGTTTGTTTCTTTTTATTTCTGCATCGCAATCTGGGACTGCTTATTCAGGCATTTTCAAATAAATTAAAAATTGTATTTTTCATGATCACTTTCATTTTTGTTCTCTATTTTGCATTAATTTTTATTCTCAGCTACCCTGAAAAATGTATTTTTTCAATAAATGTATATTATTAAAATTGATATTATGCATTTATATTGTAACGGAAGCATTGCCATTGTCTTCTTTTTATAATTTAAAAAAGTGCGCGTCCTGAAAAAAACCATTTTGTTAATAAACATTTTACAGCAACTTGTGTCATTTTTTCTGCAATTTATTCTGTTATTTTCACTCTTTTTTACGATTAAAACAACAACTACATGCGCTTTAAAATAATTAATAATAACTACGAATTCTATCAAAAATAATTCATGAAAAATTTGTAGCTATTTTTCCGGTGTTTTGTAAAATTTAATTTAATTATTAACTAATTTAATTTTCCCGCTGCTCATGCCCCTTCCGACGCGCCGACAAATTCATAATATGAGTTCCGCATTTAGTCGGCGTGCAGCGCTAGTGCAACCATTTCTCGCAACTGAGATTAATCGCCAGGGATATAAGGATGCTTCAACCTAAGACCGGTGATTTTTGGTAGTACTTTCTGAAAACTGAGATACTTAAAACTGATTAGTGATTTGATAGATCGACTGATGCTCATGATAGATTGATAGATTCTGGTCTATCAGACGCATCAGATCGACTGGTCAAATAAAGTTTTGCGCTCTTTGACTCCCATATCACAGAGCTCAAAATTAGCTTCCTGCCTAGCAGGGAGTAGCAGTGCCGACGGAATAGCGCTAAATAAAATGGACACAGACGACAACTTCTCCATCGTCACGTCCAAAAGTAAAAAGCGAAAGCTCGCGAAATCGTCCGATAACGCTTCGGACAGCGCTAGCCGTGGCCGATCCTCAGCCACGTCAATTAGAGGAAGTAGTAGGACGTCGAG
>JAAAKG020182291.1:0-25799 GCA_010014905.2 Druon quercuslanigerum
ATATATTTTTTTTTTTAACATTTTTATACATTTTACCAAATTAGAGCCTGCCCTGTTGTACCTCACATGTTGTACCGTAAATTTGAAGATTTTCGTTTCTCACTTTATAAAAACAGATGCTTTGAAAAAGTCACACAGTGATGTCGAAACGTTAGAACTTTATTAATAAATGAACTTTTTAAATTAATTTTCGTTTGTTATATATTTTTTTAATTTAATGAAGACCGTAAGACCTAAAAAATTACTCACGCATATTTACATTGCCGGTCGAAGAAAGAATCGATTTGATTCTTATCAAATCTGATTAATAATTAACCATGTCAGTATACGACTCTATCCTGAAGAGGAAAACGTTTAGTTTTTGACACGTCGAAGAATGGGAATAAAGAATTCATTGAACATTTAAATCCTATGGTATGAAGTGTGTCATTTTTACCATCTCATTCAATGTTTTAATTATTTATTATTATAACACTCAGACAAATAACATCGCTTTCCAATATCTTTTTAATCTTATTATTTTTTTTACTGAAAACAGAGAACCTTATTACAAAATAAAAATATTTCTATTCGAATAGTTAAATTTTCAATCAAGGAGATAATTTTTAACAAAAAAGATAAATTTTCGACAAGTCACATGCATTTTCAAAGGAAAGGTTGAATTTTATACTAATAAGGTCAATTATTAACCCAAAAAAGTTAATTTTCAATCAAACAGTTATATTTTAAGTTAACAAAATTAATTCATGATACAAAGAATAAATTTTTAACAGAATACTAAAATTTCCAATCAAAAAAGTGAATTTTTAACCAAGAAGATTACTTGCCAACAAGAAAGACAAAGTTTTAACAAAATGCATCAATTTTTAACCGAATAGTTAAATATCTAAAATAAAAATTTAATTTTTAACCGAAAATCGAATACAAAAGTTTCCACTTAGAAAAATATTTTTAAGTGAAAAAAAGCAAATCTCCTTCAGGAAAATTAAACTTTCTACCAAATAGTTTAATTCTCTACCGAATAGGTAAATTTTAAAGACAAAAATACCAATTTTCTATAAAAATAGTTGAGTTCTCAACCCGAAAATATCAAATTTCAACAGAAAAGTTCGTTATTGAACGTAATAGTTAAAATCTCAATTTAAACAATAAATTTTTACCCCCAAAAAGGAAGCTTTATTAAAGTATTTTAATTTTCAACTAAAGAGATCAATTTTCTATCAAAATTATGAATCTACAAAAAAAAAATTAATTTCTGAAAAAGTGTAACTTTCAAAGTAGAAGTTGAATTGTTAATCTAAAAATATATAATAAAAAAATTTTAATTTGAAATAAAACATAATATACTTATTTCAAAATTAATTTTAAACTAATCAGTTGCATTTTTAACCACAGCCTTAATTTTTCTACCAAAACAGAGTTTTTTTGGAACCAAATAGTACAATGTTTTATCTGAAAAAGACCAGTTTTCAACTAAAAATGGAAATGGTTAAATTTTTATTGAGAAAAACAATAATTTTCAACTTGAAAAGCGAGTATTTTTTAGAAAACAGTTTAATTTTATACCAAAATGAATATGAATATGAATATACTAAGTATTTAATTTTTCTACCAACCTGTTTAATTTTCAAGTCAAAAGGACGAATTTTCCATAAAGTAGTCGAATTTCTAACTCGAAAATATAAATTTTCAGCAAACAAATTAATTTTAACACACTAAAAATTGCATTTTTATTAAAGTAGTTCAGCTTTCAACCAAGGAGTTGTATTTTCATCCTAAAAATATGCATTTTTAAGAAAAATATTTTTGCCGTATCTCTCCAATCCTACACACCTAAAGGACTACGCAATTTATGCACGACCCAAATATGTGCGTGTTTTGGGTTTTTTTATGAACATGAACACTGTTATCAAAAAACAAATATCAAAAGTGAAATTTATCGCCTCATTATATTTTATTTGGAAAGTTCTTACACATCATTAAGGGAGGCTCCTCACCCAGCCTTTTCACGAACATTTGTTGAAGAAAATTCACAATGGAACTTTCAAAAAATTTTCTGAACCTGTCCATGACAAAACCTAGTATGTTTCCATTTTTAAAATATATTTTCTTTTGACTTTTTGCACAAAGTTAAAAAAAAAAAAATTTTTAAATTATAATCGATCAAATGGACTATAAATAACCAATCCATAATCAAGGTCCTCATGCGCTACTTTTCGACAGAATTCTGTTTTCGATTTTCAAAATTTGTTACGATTAGATATTTTTCTGGGGTTTCAAAGAAAATTGCATTTATTCAAAGAAGCGTGGATTTCTAAAAAATATATTGTTTAATAGGATGTGAATAAATAAAGCTTGTCGTACGAGAAAATGTCATTAGAGTAAAAAATTGTAATAAAAAATTAAGGAAGAGAGCTTATGAAGAACAAACAACGTTATTAATGTTAGGTTTAGGTAAGGATTTAGGTTTTGCAATATTTATAAATAAATTATGACCCTGATCGGGCTGGATGATATTTTATTAAAAAATTAAAAATCTAGACGATTTGCCCCTAAAAGTACCGATTTTTTAACAACAATTCACGGAGAGATTTTTTATATGGAAATGGTTTATTTTACGAAAATAGAGAAAAAAGAAAGCAAGTTTTCTCAGGGATATTAAATATATTTTATAAATGTCTTTTTTTATTAAATAGGGTAAACAGGGGTATTTCCGACACCCTGCTAGTGGACGACACTGTGCAATGAAATAACTTTTATTAAATGTCCAGAGATATAAAATAGATACTTGTGCATGCATAAATATTCTATTAGCCATGTAATTTGTCTTTTAATATTTATTCAGTACACAATTACTGAATTTATATTAAATTAATACCATTTTCTTTGCCACCTACAGAATGACATGCTGACCCAATAAAAATTCGTCATCGCGGTCATTTGCAAGTTATTATTATTATTATTATCACACCATTAAGCCGTTTCCCATTCGGGGTAGGCGTGACTCAATCGGTAGGGAGGGGAGTAGTGTGAGGAAGGGGTTATAAAATTTTTAGATTGATCTGGAATTCTCGTTTTATTGGCTTAAATAACACGTTCAGTCCGCAACACATGTGAGGTTCCCCACTTGGGCCTTCTGAAAGTTAAAACATTAAGTTAAAATATTTTACTTTGTAGTACTTTCAGAGGTTAGATGATTATGCTTTAAACTATAATTAAATAAATATTAGTTTTAAATTAGAGTAGGTCTAATGTATTTGAAATATTCTTATCGTACCTTGAAAACCAGTAAACGACATACGTATCTTTTAGTGAACGACACCCAACAGAAGGAAGTTCTTAGGGAATTATACGCATTTTTTTATTCCCTAGGAGATCGTCTTCTAAGAATGTTTAATGTTCAAAATCTTTTTAATTGATTTTGATTTCCAAACCTCGAAAATAAATCACCGACACTGCAGAATGAATTTGACATTGTCGTGAAATGATCAAATGAACATAAGCCACACAATATCGAAGGTATTTCTTTACGAGAAAAATTTCGTCCTTTCTTTTAAAAAGACCCTTAATGATACAAAATAATGTTCTTTATTGTCTAAAGCAAAGCAATTACATATCATTTCCTACAAATAACTTTCTAAATTCTTTTAAAGCCAAAATCAATACCAGTGTCGTTTACTGGATTTGAATAAATTATTTATAAATAAATATAACAATAGTTTGGCATCCAATAATTATATTACTGGGTACTGCCTTAAAACGTAAAAAATCTGCCTTTTCACACGAATTCATCTTCGTTACCAAAGAATAAGCATATAAATTAATATTCTCCTATTTCTGAAAACTTTTTCTTAAGATGTCGGCAATACCCCTGTTTACCATAAATACATTCTTAAAAATAAATTGTTAAAACAAAAACTGGTCAGGGTTTGAAAAAAAACGAATATATCCGTAATCAGGGGACTTCTTTTACCTTTAAAATGAAAGGTATCTCCAGGACTTCTTAGAGCATAGAAAAGTATTAGCGGCGACTGGACTATAGTACGATGGATCCTGAATAGCGTTGTCACTGTTGCGATGCGGGTCGGGCGCCGTGCTGCGCCACTTCGCAATTCGTTCGCTCATCATAATTACGAGTGTGCAGGGGATTCTCGGTATCGCCCAAGGAGTTATTGCGCATAATCCGACGATTATGATGTGGATTTTTTTTTATTATTTACACACAGGTACCGTGACGATCAGGGACCATAACGACCATGTGATACCCAAGTCTCGACCGAAGTAGTCATCTGACTGCACGATTTAACGCCCGAGTAATCGAGACTTAATTTCAAAAACTCTTGGGACGTTGAATTATTTTAAAACACCAGAACGAAATTCACCCTGAAATCGGATCTAACTTAAGTACCGCTATTATGCTATTTAGTGTTTATTTTAAACGTCTTCAGTGGAAACTGGAAACAAAACAGGTCCAACGTAGTAATTTAATCATTAGGGGTTAACCCGTCTAAACGTCCTCAAACAGAAGGGTGCAACAGTAAAATTCGATATCGGCCAGTTTCAAATAGATTTCACTTTGTGTGTTCTTCTAAGTTTGTTCGATGTTTCTAGATCATTTTTGAGTTTTAAAAGGGCTTACTTACGATTGGCTGATTTAACCGTTTTCGTTTGAATGCCACTTCTTAAATAATTGATTGAAGCAACAGAAATAGTCTATACAGATGTTGTTAAAGAAATTTGACTTAGAAATACCTTTTTTGTATTGAAGTAGCCAGTGTTTAGCTTTTTTAAACGTCCCTCATCACAGTTTTACATATTTGAAACGTGACAGAACTGGTAAAAAAACAATGTCAGTAGAAGCTCTAATAGGGTTTCCACATCTTGCATTCTTAAACAAATTGTTTAAACAATTTTAAACTACTTTTTTAATAATAATCTATTAGATTGCATACGCAATCATTTGTTTTTATTACATATATATTGTATGTTAATTAGAGTCTAAAAAATAATTTTGAAAAACCCATTACTGGCATGGTTATGGCGGCCCGAGTAAAAATAATCTACAGAATGTTTATATTATTTATCTCATGAGTTCGACTTGACTCGTCTTGAGTTCGTTTACAAGACGGCTATGTCTCGCTGGCGGCCAGGGGCGAGACTTAGTAATCGAAAACGTACGGCTTGAGTTTATGACTAAGTTGTACGGTCTTAAGACGAGAAGTTTAATTCTTGAGAAGCAAGCAGAATTTTTTCTATAGAAATTTATATGACCAAATTTAGAGCTTTGATATTTTCCAGGTTGAAAATTTGTTGTCCCTTATACTTCTACCTCTACAAAATATTGACCCCACCGGAAGGGCCTGCAATTTCCAGGAATCAGGTAGTTAAGCTGGAGCCAAACGGTTGACATCTGCGAAGGATGAAAGTTTTACGGCCGGTAGAACTTGTAATTTTGTCATAAATGATTCACTTTTTCAAAATTCTGAACCTCTCAGTCTCAAAAACTACATGCATATAAAATTCTCCACAAAAAGATTAAAACTGTAATTTTATACAAATATTTAGTGAACTGTTGAAGATAGGAAAAAATGGATAACATTTTTAGGTTTTTCATTCTAAGCACATCATTATTGCAGCTAGACAAAATTACTAAAGCATAGAAAATAAATATCATGAAGATAAATAATATCCTTTATAGCCTTTTGTTGTCTGTGTCCTTGAGTTCAGGGGCGCGACTTACAAAAACGCCTTGGCTATATCTTGGCTATGTCTTGGACGAAGACTTAGTCAAGACGAATTATTTTTACTCTGGTATTCCATGATTTATTGATTATCTTTGAATCTTTATGCGTGTACAATTTATGTAGATTTTACAGGGGTAAAATGATACAAAAATGATTAAATTGCCTGGTGTCGATTATTTTCATGTAGAATCTAATCGCGTCAAGTTAATTAAATAGTAACAAATTTTATTTTCACTTTATGTACAACTTTACTCTGTAAAGCTCAATTGTAAAAATGTATTTTAAATTTTATAGAAGCTATGAATTATCGCAAGTATATAGTACTGGGAAACTAAGCATAGCCCTTAAGTTTGGATCTGAATGAGATTCCATTAAACACATTCTAAGGTGACTTATTTTGATTTTACTTATTTTTTAATGGTTTCCTGTTGATCGCCAGTCGACTCTTAATTTCAATGGGAATCTTCTTTGATGGCTGACGAGTGACTAGTGACTAGCCAGTACTAACTGGTGACTACTGCAGATAATATACGGTTGAATTCGAATTTTTAAGTCGACTCTTTCCGTTTGATCAATTTTACTGAAAACGCAGCTTATGGTGCTTTCCTTTTGTTATTATGCCGCAGGCTTTAAGTGGAATAAAAAAACCAGACATGTTGGCTGATTCGATAATTGGACAGCCAGGGAATCTCTCGTTTGCAACTGTAGCACGACTGCAATTTAGCCGTCCACTTATGCTTTTCCGCAATTTTCTGATTCTCTAATGAACATCAGATGGTGAGAACTGAGCCTCAAATCATCCAGAAGTTCACCATTAGGTCGACGGGGATACCTTTAGAATTTCGATCCGCTTCTTCTATCCTAATACTATCCTAGAAATTACTTTTTCTTGAGAACATTCACTAATTAAGGAAATCAGAAGAATATAACTAATTAAACTGGAAAGTTTTAATTGTCTTTACTTTTATAGCCAATCTTACAGTTGGGACATTCCATTTGAAAAAGATAAAGTGAGTCATTGATGTACTTTCTTTTTTGAAAGTTTATAGTGCTTAAAGTACTAAAGAATGTGGTTAAAAGGTTTTCCAGTAGGAAAATCGTGTGTTCTCACAGTTCAGAAAAAAAATGCTCAAAGTTTTTCGGCCATAAAAAATAGTTAAGCTCGAAAATTAAAAAGTCCTATTTAGTTCGAAACGTCTGCAATTGTTTAAAAATATTTAAAATAGTGTACATTTTTTTTAGCAATTGTGACTTATATTGGCGAGCAACTATAAAAAATGGTTTGATGGTTACAAACACGAGCAGAGATATTTTCTTGAGGATTAACAAGACTCAAATATTCCACACAAATTTCTTCTCAATACATACCAAAGTAATATATAATTATGGCTTGTTATCGATTAACTTTTTTTTAAAACGCTATTATCAAATTTCATAAACAACTTAACTTTTTGTCTGTTATTGGAAAGATAGGGTTTCTGTTTTCATGGGATTGACTAAAAATGAATTGCAAGTGATAAATTTTGACCTTGCGTGATTTTCCAGTCAAAATTGTAAATGATTACAACAAATTCAATTTTTTTCAAACTACAATTAAGCAATTTTTTCAACTAGAGACCTTAATTTTACAACTACATTAAATATCAGCATTCCAAGAATAACATCCTGAGTTTATAATTCACCAGTAGGTAAACACGTCTTTGTTGAAATAACTTTTTAAACAAAGTTATTGATTTTATAGTCTTTAATGCATATACAAGGCTTTTTAAATAAAATCTATAGAAAAAGTATATATGTTAAAAAATTGCTAATTTGTGCATTTTTCATTAAACTTGTTTAAACCATTAACATATTTTATCGAAAAATTATGTAATGTTAAGAATTGTTAATTTTCCTAGCAGGAAACGTGTGTGAGTTATTTAAACGGTTCTTTTAACATCACTTAAGTAAACTCAAACATTTATACTGGTCGATTATGCTTTTTGCACTAATTGTGAAGTGATTTATGACTCCAACAGTTTAATCTTAAAATCCCTCACTTATTTTGAAGTGATTTCTTACCGCACTAGCTTAGTCAAAAAATCTTCTGTGGATTTAGGTTTTCGGAAATGTCGATTTCCTTACTTAATTCTTTAAGGGATTTAACAAATACCCTTCAAAAAATAAAAAAATAAATTCTAGCAGGGGCTGCTTACTGTGTTCTTATTTAATTGATTCAAAACCCAGTAGTTTAACAAAAATAATCTTCCGTGAGTTTGGTTCTGTGGAAATGTCGATTTCCTTGCTTGCATCTTTAAGGTATGAATAAATGAATTTAAACACTTTCCTTATTGGGTGATGTTTCGTACGTTCATTGTCAAGTGGTTTTTAATTCAAATAGTTTAATTACAAAATATCCCATTTTTTTGACTGAAAAATATTTTGGATATCCTTGCATCAATTTTTATGGGATTTAGAAACCAACCCCAAACATTCTGCTAAAACAAAATTTTAGATTTGTAAAGTTCGTAGATACAAACCGTTTGTTTCAGTGGGTCTGATGTACAAAATATGAGACATCTAGCCAAGTCTAATAGAAATGTTTAAAAAAGGAAAGCATTTGAAGGGATGTCGATCAAAAGGGCATAATTGCCCTAACGCGAATTTTACAAGACACAAAAAATGTCGAATTTTAACACATCTAATTTCAAATAAACAAATACAAAATATTTTCGACGCATTGTCAGATTCTATTCAATCGTAAAAAAAGCAGCCATCGCCGAGAAAAACATTGTCCAAGGTACAATGCGTCCCTAAAAACGTTTACTCACACCTTGATTCCCAGATATTACTTAGCTTTAATGAGTCGTGAAAAGAAGATGCCAAAAGAAGTATTCACTTTCAAAAATCAAATACCAAACATGGATTTAGACCCACTTCTGAATCGCACAGGAACATAATGTTCAACAAGAATATTAGTTAGATCGAAATAATAATATTTAATAAATAGAACGTCTTACCGAAATTTGACCGTGATGCCCTTGTGACTGAAGATCTATCATTTCAATAATAGGCGAGTTTTCTGATAATATTCTTTGGAATTATTGATCAGTAGGTTCGAAATTATAAGATACGTGTATTATTAGACATTTTGACTAAAATCCATTTTCTGTACCTTTATTACGGGGTCCTTTCAAAATAAAGAACAAGAAGACACGAATAGATTATAATCACTGGTAGTCTGATGTCGTTAGGATTGAGCATAGAGGGATTTTGTTTCGTCTGAATGTAACAAATGTTAGATGTCACGATAATTATCGGGATGAATTCAACGCTCCCATGGGAGTCTGTTCCTATTGTATACTCTCGTAAAGGACAGAAAAAGGCTGAATGAATGGAGACTGGACAGTGAAGGGGTCAGATTATAGAACAAGAGAAATTCTTCACTTCCAGTGTGGAGGAGGTAGGCGTCCTGAGAACTGAACAATACCCACGGGCAACAATGATTGGCTACCGGTTGGTGCTTCAATGTAAAAACTTGTGTAGATTTTTATCCAAGTACGGTGATACATTACTAATGCTAATGATCCTCATTTCTTTCTGTGATCTCCTCAGATAAACTCGCCCCATTTATTTACTCATTCAAAAACTTGATTTAAATATCTCAAACTCCATAATGAAATCGTGAACACTTTTATCACTTCAGAATTCAAGTATATTTCCAAGATAATTAATAATAATAATCTTTGACTTCATTCACTTTGCCGGCATTGAATCGGGATAATGCAAACTCTGATAATTACGTGATTCAAAAGAAACAGTGTTCTAGTTTTAATTGTATGATTATGACGTCTTGATTTTGGCCAATTGGATAAATAACCTCTAAATGAAACTAAAAGTGCATAAATCGGTTGCGTTAAGATAATATTGTAAATTTTCTTTCACAAAATGTAAAATGACAAATACATAATATAATTATGTATAAAATGTCGTATTTATCAAAACTTAAAACTTATTACCTCATGGATGATTTTGATAATTTATTATTTCCTCAGTTGAAGTCGGATATTGTTATTATAACCGTGTATATATACCATGATTTCTCTTGAGATTTTCAGGCATTTTCCAACACGTCTTATTATTAACCATTTTTTCAACAGAAACCTCAAAGAATGGAATTATGGGGGGAGTGGCGGCATGCCCTCTATTGGAAAAAATCATGTTTCTATTTTATTAAATTATATTTTCCGATTGGGACCGATTTTTTAAAGATGTAAGGATTTCCAGGAGTTAGCTATATTCAAAAAAATCTTTCACGAGTAAATTTTTATTCAATTAAATAAATCACGTTAAATCTTGATTTTTGCCCATTTATGAATGCTTCGTGAACATATTTTAGTGTTATATATTTTGAAAATATTCCTAAATCATTGTATTTTTAATCTGAAGGCAGTAGATGTTATTATTATAAATTATATTAACTATTACTTGCATATGAGAAATTCAATCAAACAAGAACATAATATTTAATCTTTTTTCAAGTTTCATGACAATTGACGATGTACATATGATTTTTTTTATTGCTGCATAAATTTCGACGAATAATTACAGTTGTGAATACTAATTCTATTCTCCTTTAAATCCATTCAAAATTAATTTTGTGCCAAAATAACTACAAATTCATTATTATTCATTATTTTAAGCCTTATCGTAAATACGCGAAAATATAATATATATATTCGGTTCGGTTTTGATTTCTCTAGAATCAAACCAAAGGGCCTATGACAAAGACACCGAACGCGTCCTCGGGTTGCGGATAGAAGGTCCCTGTACCAAGGGTTTCTGCTGAATATGGTTAAAAAAAATTAATAGGCAGTCGCGGACAATTATCCAGGGGTGGTCCCGAAGGAATTAAGCTCCAAGCGGAGGTGTGAAAACCGTGCCGAAAACTGAATGGCACCTGGGTGAGGTGTCTAGAAGGGTAAATTTGAGGTACCGGGCGACCTCTTAGAGTACGCAGCCTCATCCTTGTATGCGGGGCTCTACAAGGATGGAAGAACCCCTTTCCCTAGCTTCTCGTGGGAACAACAATGATGACACCAACATAGTTGTAGTAAGTGTGGTTCAAAGCAATATAACGCACAAAAATGGGTCGGCCAACAATGCCGACCTCTCTAGATCTGGAGGAGCCAATGAACATGAAGTCAATGCAATGGACCGACGAAATCTCGGGGCTTTTAGGTGGACGGAGTGACAAAATCACGACTTGCTAGAATGCTACGATGCGAGTGTAACCCCTGAATGAGAGAATTACATGGCACGACTACATGCTCTGTGGTGCGAGAAACACCCAGAGTTATCGCACTTTTCGCGTCAACGTCTGCGAAACCATGCCGAGAGCCAGAACAAACTGGCAGCAGAGAAAGAGAGGTGGCAAGATCAACCGTGAGCAGGCATCCGTTAGAGGACGAGCGATGCTTTATGACCCATCAACACCCAGGTTTCTCACAAGTCTAAAGATCTGGCTGAAATGGATGAAGAGATTCGTGGACAATTTTCCGAAGAATCCAACCTTTGGACTATTAATTGTTGTGTGTATAATGCAGCGAGAGCTTTGGAAGATGCGAACCGTAAAACAGAACCAACGGTTGATCATGATATTAAAAGACGAATGCATCTACTCGCCATAAACACAGGCTGGACAAGACAGTACGCGTCCCGCATTCAGTGTGTGATTGACTATATAACATCTGGCAGGAATTTTACCGCCCAGCTTCGAAATTTCAAGCGCAAACTCCTGATCCGTTATCACACATTTAATATGTCAAAGCTGCTAACCATCAGGCAGCATATTATTGAGAGAAAACGGATACTATCTGACGCTAAGAGAAGTCTATAGCGGAGAAAGAGGTGGGGCAGAGAAAACCAACAGTTGCTCATTTACCCGGCTCGACTCTTCCAAGACCCTCAAGTTGCTTTCGACCACCCGCCAAATCCAGAGGAGGTCGATGTCTTTTGGAGAGAAGTCTACGAAGTGCAACATATACTTGACGAAGACTCAAAGAACATAAATAGCTCCAAGAAGCTGTGTGATGCTCTCATAACAACACCTGAGGAAGAATGCCCAACCATCACTACCGAGGAGGTGAAAAAAGTATTGAGATTTATGAAGAACTATTCCGCTCCAGGACCAGGTGGTATCAAGACTATCTGGTGGAAGAAGTTTCCTTCAACCCACCACCATCTGGTCTGTATTTTCGGAAAGAGTAAGTTTTCGGTAAGAGTACTAAGTATCGGAAGATTGACTTCCAGAGTGGTTGGTGGAAGGGCGCACAGTATTTCTGCCGAAAATGCGCAACTTAGCTGACCGAAAGAATTACAGGCCAATCACTTCTCTGAACACTCTGTATAAGATATTCACAGCTATCCTAAATGATAGAATTGTTCCGGCAATACTCTGTATAAGATATTCACAGCTATCCTAAATGATAGAATTGTTCCGGCAATCGGACCTCTGTTGCAAGAAATGTATGAACAACGCTGCTCAAAGAAAGGCGTAGCAGGATGTCGGGAGAACCTGCTTATCGATATATGTGTCTGCAAAGATGCAGCATCCTACCAACGTGACCTATCGATGGCTAGAATTGATTACCGGAAAGCTTTCGATTCGACCTCCCATAAACTTATCATCTGTCTTTTGGAAAGCTTAAAGATCCATCCGTAAATCGTGAGGTGCATAGAGAGGTTGATGCCACTTTGGAAAACCAGATTTACTATTTCATCTGGAAAAAATCGTGTGACAAGTAACAAGGTCACTTTCCAAGGAGGTGTCTTTCAAGGCGACTCCAATGAGTCCACTTCTTTTTTCCTCACATTTACGTGATTTCTTAAAAATTGGAGTTGGTTGTCAATATAACGTAACGGTACATGAGTGATATTTTTCATTTGAAGTGTCAAAATCGCTGTACTTCGAACCTAATTAATTAAATAAAGTGAATATATGCAGGTTGGAAATAATTAATTGACAATAAAATCTGCTGTTTTACTATTTGAATTAAATATGGGAATAAAACGATTTTGACGACAAGAATATCTGTAAATGTCATAAACTGCAAGTGTCCTTTTTTAAATAATCACTGTAAATACTAGTGCTCGGATTTACTTATGTTTATAACAAATTTAATGCATGTTAATATGCATGCATTATACCTTGAAGGTATCTGAAAGACACGTCTTTATAAAATGTTCAAAATCCTTTTAAATATTTTAAAGTATTTGAAACATTTTGAAATCTTTAGTGTATCTATCTAGTTTATCTTTAGTGTAATCTGGTTTGTACTCAAAAAACCGAATGGTGAAACTCTTGAAAAATGCGTTATATGGCCATGGCTCATTCTAATTCTGAAACTGAGTTAACATTGAAGATTTTAGCTAATAATTTTTATAATTTTTAAGTTAAATATCACAAAAAACGTATACTTTAACATTCTATACTAGCGGAGACAAAAGAAAAAACTTCTGGAATTATTCACAATTTAAAAATCTGTTCACTTCAATCTATAAAATAATTAGTAAAGTCTATAAAAAATGCCTAGAAATCTTTGTATTCATTCCGTCATGTGAAAAGATAAATTATATCTTGATAAATAAAAAAAATTTAGTAGCAAGATTTCTTTGAAATGAGACGTTTTTTATGATAGACTAAAAGATTTAAATCACTTTTCGTATTTCAATAAAATAACTATTTCAAAAGAAAACAAACTTAACTTAAGGTTCTCGTAAAAAATTCCAGGAGAGACCAAGTCTAAAAAAGAATTCAAGGAGAATTGCAGGTTTTCAAGGTCGCTGGACATCCAGTTGATAGGAATAATTTACCGCTTCTTGACACTCATCATTTGATTCGCAGATTCATACTTGCACTTTTATAATAACATACGAATTACATTTTTTGTTGCTGTACCTATGTTTATAAATTTCTGAATCTGTGGAATTTTCCTATCTTTTTTTTAATATTTAATTCAATGACTAAAACAACAGATTTTGCCACCAACTAATTACTTTAAACATGCAGATATTTACTTTAATTAATTAATGAAGTTGGACGTATAACGAGTTTGACACTTTTCAAATGACAAATATAACTCACGTACCGTTGCATTATAGTGAAAACCAACTCCAATTTTTGAGAAAACACGTAATGCACGTCCCAAAAGTATTTGTGAACACTTTTTAATGTTTTGTTACTCTTTGTTTTAATTCATAACTTATTATTTATTTGAAATTCGTGTTGAACTCTGGGGAACATAACCTTCTTTCATAACTAGGTTATACGTCCTATGTAATACTTTTCTGCATTACACAGACGCACAACGGGTTGCATTGTATGCTAAAGTTATAATCATCATATTCCCTATGACTACAAAGTAAACGTCCTTACTGTGTATATATATAACACTAAATTTTTAATTTTCCCTTTCATTTGATTCAATTTTACAACTAAAATTTAAATGGTCAAGTTCTAAAAAATATAATTAACAATTTGATAATTTTCTATTTTTTAATGATTTAAATTTACTTGAAATAATTAGAATATTAAAATGTTAATTGTTAATATTTTAATTTAAAATAACTTTTTATTCTAATTTTCTTGTCAAGAATTCAATTTTAAAGCTTTATCTTTGAAAAAGGTTTCCATTTTAAACTTGTTATACTTTGTATAATCAATGCTAATTTGAAATTCTTTTTTTATGTGTTTGTTTATTTGTATCATCTGAAAAATCTTTTTCATATAGATAACATTGCTTGATTTGCGACGTCTTGAATATAAACAAACTGGGAAAACCGTAGATTGAATTCACAGCTAATTTGAAATTTATGTTGTAGATTTTGAAATTTTGAGTGTTTTTATTATAAATCTTATATTATTTAAAAATAATTTATTCAGAAATAATACATGTTTAATTTCTCTTTAATCCATTCCAAATATTCTACTTTTTATATTTTATATATATTTTTTTATTTTGTATATATTTTTAAAAGTTTTCAAATCAAAACTAATAATTACTGATTATTGTTTAAACAAAATTTAACCTAATACTTGAAAATTTCTTTAGGAAAGATTTAAGTGCATTTACTGCTAATTAATAATAAACATTATTACATTTTGATATTTAAAAAAAAATTAATTTGTTAACTGATTTATTTAACCGGGTTCTAATCGTTCGTAATTCATGGAATTCCTTTAAAATTTAAAAACTATTTATATATGTTTGAATTTAAAGCGATATATCAAAATAAATTATATAAAGTTGTAATCAATTCAAAATCGAGTGTAGGTATACTTATACATTTGAGGTAAAAATTCAATATTAATACTGAATGAAAAAATATTTACTACTTCACAAAAGAGCACCTATTTTATTATAATAAAATGTTAAAAATTATATTTTTATTACCTCAAATTTTTCCAAAACATTAATTCAATCCTTAAAACAAACTAGTCAATATTTTACGGAATTCCTTTTTTAAATTCAGAAAAGTCAAATTCAGTGAACGCGTCTTTTATTTCTTGAGCGCTTTTCTGTTTTCCAAGGAAACCATTAATAAGTGAACAACGAATCAACAAATGTACCATTAGTCATTTGGAGATCGGCATCACACTAAATCGTGGTTTCCAACTCTCCTCAACGGTTTCAAAATTTCCTAGTATATTTCGCAATTTTCGACTTGAAAAAATGCTTAAAGGTAAAGATTTTGTCAGTGAAAGTAATTAAGAGTTCTCGGGTCCTTAAAGTTTTATTAAAACTTAAAATTTTTTTTTGAAACATTAAGTTTCTAAACGCTATGGAGTCCCTCGCAGCAACGGTTGACAAACGAAAGACAAATTTAACAACTGTGACATTTTAATAATTTTGTGACCAGCATCAAACTTAATCCTTTTCTGAATACTTCTCCACGGTGCTGTAATTTACAAGATTTTTTCTAATCATTTCAGCATGATAGAGTACAACGCAGTCAGTAATCGAGCCACTAAAAGAATTTAAAGAATTTTCGGTCTTCAAAATTGTTTGCTGTGCCAATATATCAACCATCGAAGAAGCAGACTTTGATGATTAGGAAAAATCGTTTTTCTTGGTGTTTGAACTGCTAAATAAGAAATTCAAGATGAAGACCCCTGCACCAAAAATATCAACCCTCGTGGTTTCGGCTATCAGGAATCTTCGAGAAGCTCGTGGGTCCACTGCAAAGGACATCATGAATTATATAGTTGCGGAGCACAATGCAGGGGATAATGCTATCCAAAGACGAGTTCGTATTTTTTCTTCATAAATGTCTTGATTTTTTTAAATCAAAATATAACATTTAGATTGATTAGAACCTTTTAATCTTAATATAAATTAATAATTTAGTTTTTAACACTTTCGATTGAAATGTGTTTTTATTTGGACAGAAATAAACATTCGCATAAGCCTTTGTAAATTTAAAGAAAAAAAATTTAAAGTTGTTAGTTGTTTTTTGTAAATTACAAGTATGCTACAAAAATAATTAAACTTATAGAGGTTTATTCATTTAGATCATACAAAGCTAAATAAAATCAAAACTTTTATTTGTGTAGTTATTATCATAAAAAGCTATCATTTTTTCGCTTGCTCAGGTCCAGATATTTTAAGAAGATTTTACCTAGATAATTCTAGAATAAAATTTTATATTTAGGATAACTCTTTAATTTTTTTCGTGAATCTTTGAGTGAAACTACTTATAAGATATTGAAACCTTTGATATCCCTAAACCTTTGACAATTAATTCCTCCCTTAGGTTTTCTTTTTTCTTAGAAGTTGTGTCATTAACGTTAAGTAAAATAAATATTTAAATTCTATAAAAAATACGTTTGATAATCAAACCTGTCATATACATTTCTTGCCTCTAATACATTTTTAAGGCACGTCAATTTTTACATTCAGAACAAAAGACAGATACTAAACCATTTTTTTTGTTTCGGAATTCCAATGTCTTATTAAGATTAACTAATTCAATTGCTATTACGACAAAGAATATTGAAAGCTTTTTAATATGAAAAATTGAACAATATTTCAAGAATAGTGTATTTTTCAAAACTTTTTTCTGTGCTTATAGATTTTTTTCGAAAATTTAATACCTTTAAAAATTCTTTAGCTTTCTGTTCTACAAGTTCAAAAATGTTTAAGCTAAGCAAAAATATTTTCAAAAAAGAAAGTTTTATATTGGATTTCATATATTGATTGGATGCTCGTAAAATAATAAGCGTATACAAAATTTCCCATAAAGCTGTTAAAATTAAGTTTAAATTTTAAGTTTCCATTTTTTAATTTTTTAGTTTTAAGATTACTAATGTCACAATTCAATTTGTTACTTTTAGACTTCTATGTTTCAATCGAACACGTCAAAAATTTCGCAGCATAGTCTTGTAAAGTCCTTAAATTAAAATTACTTAAATATTTTTAGTAATATTACAAAAATTTAATTTGAATCATTAAAGCTTTTAAATTAAAAATAGTAGGAGATTTCAGGTTTCAATTAAAAACTCTTAAGTTAACATTTTTTTTTGTTGAATTATATTTAAGGAAAGTATTATCAATTATTTTTTAATGATTATATAAATAAAATTATTTTAAAATACTTAGTTAAATTCAAAGAGAAAGTTAAAAATATGAGAATTTCAAGAAATTATTCAGAATATTTTCTTTATTTAACATGATTTTATTAAATGTTAGGACAAATTAAAGTGAGTTAAAAAGATATTTTCATGACTTTTAGAAACTTGGCAGAAATTTAAAAATATTTTATAAATTTTCGTTACGAGTTTCAGGTTTTAAAATATTTTTGATCTCTTTACTACTTTCGGATTTCTAGTTTTCTTTTAAGACAACTATAGTTTCTCCCAAAAATGCGAAAAATCTTTAGAAATTAAAAACATTGCTCTAGAATCTTCCAGATTTTTCCTTGTTAACATTTTTACCTTATGACCGAAAATATCGAAAAATAATATTCCTGGCAATTGAATATTTCCAAAAAAGAAGATATTCGAAAGAGAAAATTCTTAAAATCATAAAATTGCAGTTAATTGAAAATGTTCGAATGGGAAAATTTCCCGAAATTTATGATATTGGCGAATTTGACAATTCCCGAAAAAAATTGACGACGATATTAAGTGACCATCATTGTGAAGTTGCCAACACATACAATTCTCGAATGAACACAAATTCATTTTTTTAAACAAAATAATAAAAAATGAATAAAATAAAATACTTAATTTAATGAACATGTTTTCTATTTTATTAAATATTTTATGATTTATTTATCATTCAACATATTTTAATTATTGTCTTTTTTTAGGAATTTTAGTGTCGAGAACTTTATTTTTCAGGATTTCTTAGTAGTCTTATTTTTATAATTCTTTTAGAATGTTTTGAATTTTATTGAATTTGATCTAAAAGTCAAATTTTCAAAATAAAAATTCATTTAAAGTATGTCTGGGAAACTTAAAAAAATGAACATTCGCTTAAAATTTTTTTAAATTCTTTAAAAAATTCTTCATTTTTCAAATTTGTTCTGAAGGTTCACTAATGCACTTATCTAAAAAGTTATGAACTCTTTTCAAACTTTTAATCTTGTTAGAATATTCTTATAAGTTATAAATATTTTCTAAACTTGCTCGAAATCTTTTCAAATATTTTGAAATCTTCAAAATATTTTTTCGAAATTTTATTAAACGACATTAAATGTTTTGAAATCTTTTTTAACCTTCTTTAACATTGATTTTTGTAAATAAAAAATCATTTAACATTTTCCCAGGAATCTTAAGAATTTTTTTTTATTTTCCTGAATCCTATCAGAATTCTTATAAAGCTTTTACATTTTTTAAATCTTTAAAAATTTACATATCGTTTGAAGTTTTTTTTCATCTCA
Source organism: Druon quercuslanigerum (assembly GCA_010014905.2). NCBI lineage: Eukaryota > Metazoa > Arthropoda > Insecta > Hymenoptera > Cynipidae > Druon > Druon quercuslanigerum. The sequence continues at coordinate 18,669 of JAAAKG020182291.1, forward strand.
GCAAAGAAAAAAAAATGAAAATTTCACAAAAAGCTTTATTCACTCAGAATAATAATAAGCAGAATATTCTTGATAATTACATACATTATCATAATCATGTTAATAATGATTGAAATATGCTTTTTTATTTTGTTTCATGTTTAGGAACAGCAATGTTTAATTTTAAATAGTAGGGATCTAAATTTGACACTATCATTATTAAAACAATTTTTTTACTGTTTAAATTTTTGATTTAAGCTAAACTTTTTTAAAATAAAAAATTAGAAATTTCAATTTGATTACTTTCTGATGCGTCTAGTACTTTTGAAAAGTGGAATGTTTTAAATTTCAACAATTTTAGCTACGAATGATTGATTCCTTAAATTTTGAAACAATTGTTTTCGATTTCCCGCAACTGCAATTAGCCGATTAGTTGAAATGAGCAAAAGAAACGTTATGATCAAAATGAAAAATTGTAGTTTTGCAAAAATTAAACAATTATCATGTTTTAATATTTTTATGGTTGTGTTGGAAAAAGAGATAGACTATTTGCTCCGAAAATTCGGGATTATTAGCCAAGCTTATAAAGATATATTTGGAGTAGTTATATCGAAATCCGGAATGACGAGAAATTTCGTATTTTTATTGCATTAAGGTAAATGTCCCAGTAATCGTGACGCCAATCTTTTTGATTTTTATCTCATTTTAATCACCTGGATTTCCATTTAAAATTATAAAATGCTAAAAATAAAGGGGTTTTATAAATAAATGTTAGTTTTAACCAAACCTTACTTAAATCATTATTTTTTTTCTCAACCGATCAACAATTTTACCTCCTTAATTTTTTGATCTTGTAAAATGTAGAACATCTAGATCGATACTTTAAAGATTTTTTCGGTATGTCTTTCTTTGGGAAATAAACAGAGAACTCTGTGGCTTAGAGTACACAAAACAGTTTTTTATATAATTATTTTCTACATTTTATATTGATACCAGACTTTTTCATCTCCAAATAATTGTTTTTTTAATATCTCAGAAAATAGTTTTCTTAGGTTTTGTCATTTGGTTTCGACTAATTTGAAGTTGGTGTTCTGTATCCAACAGTACTATATTCGATTTTCGCAGTATTTTTTAAATTTATTTGTTTGTATCCAAAGTATTACTTTTTGATTATTTACTTATTAAACTTTTTAATTAATGAGTTCTATAATTAGTTACATTTAGAGAGATAAACAGAAACATTTTGTATTTAAAAGCCGCTTAAATCAGCTCTTTAATCGACCTGAAAAGTAGACATTGGGCCTGTTTTTTTATTATTATTATAGAATAAAGATTTTAAAAATTACTCAAAAATCAATTTTCGGTTTGACATTTGTTTACGACCAACTTTAAAGTTACTTCTTCTACTCACCAGTGCAACATTTAAATTTTTACGAATTTACTGATCGACGTCTTTAATCAACGAGATCTGTAAATAAATACTTTTAGGAAGATACATATAAAGTTTTGAAGTCTAAAAGATATGTTAATCAGTTCTTGATCTAATCAACCTGTACATTTCACATCTATCCTCAAAGTGTATACATTTTCTGTGAAATGTTTACAAAAAAGTATTTTTTTCTAACTAAAATCTTTAATTCTAGTACAGTAAAGTTGCCTTGCAAATGAATAACAAACTCTACACTAACCATTCCAAAAACTACAGTTTGAACATTATTTTCAGATGAATGCAGCCTTAAAGCGTGGTGTCGACTATGGAATACTGAAACAAGTGAATGGCCACTACAGTCTCAACGGGGACCCGTTCTGCATAAATCCGCAAAATATGGTTCCGGAAGATAAGACTAGGCGAAGGAAGCGCAAAAGCCGTCGTGGAGGTCGCAGTCGCCGTGGACGTCGTGCAAGGGGTGGAAAGGGACGTCGCCGGGCCAGGAAGGCGCACATGAAGGGCCAACGTCGTGCTGTGCTCAATCGAAAACGAGGAATTCACGTCAGACGTGGTAAGAGACAAAATAACAATAGGATGCAAAGCTCTAGAGGAGAACCTGCACCGAGAGAACGTAGTCGTCCCGAGCATACTCCGGCGGATCTACGAAGGGCGGACAATCGTCGTGCGGACGTTGAAGTTCCCAGACGTGGGTCCTCTATCAAGGGAAAGGAACGCAGCCAAAGTAGAAGCAGACCCCCAAGTCAGCCGAGACTTACTTCGAGGCAGCCCTCGAGGCAGGAAAGTCCAGCTCCGAGTCAATCTTCTGCAAGCAGTGATCACGAAGATCAAGACAATCGACACGATGATTAAGTCCATTTTCTCTTATTAAGAAAATATCGACAGAAATTCTAATGAGAAATGCCAAATTAAATATCCCTTTAGTAAACTTGCATTTTTTTATGCATAATTTTTTTTCATATTTGAAACAAATTACTCTGTCGATGGTTTCATATCGGTTGTTTTTGATCGCTAAGAAAAACGTTTTTTTGCTTATATTGAGTTTTTTTATCAATTTATTTTGTATCGTTTATTAGCGGCTCCTTTGCTTTTTGTGCAGAGTTTAATAGTATTAGGTGTGATTTAGAAAAGTCTCTAAAATAAATATTCGATGCTCAAAATTAAACATGTCTATAAGATATCTCTGTTTTTCTTTGTGTTGCTCGTTTTTGTAGTAAATGTAGCATTTTTGTTTCTAGTAGTATGTAAGAAAAAGTGTGTGTCTTTTAAAACTTTAGTATCTACTTTATTACATTCTTTATATTAGGACAAAAATACTATATTTGTCGAAAATAATAATTTACAAATGAAGATAATTTTTAATATTTTAATTTTGTTAAAATATCTCATCGTGATAACTTTTCTGCTAGAAACACGAAGTCACCAGTAATTATAATGATGCCTTTATTTAAAGGATTGTTTGTTTCCACAAAAAATATTAGAATTTTATCCAATTTCATGTCAATTGTATGTTTCAGTAGCATATTTCAAAATGATTTATTAACATTCACATTATTTTCATTGAAATTTAATTGCCATTAGAATTTAGTGACTCAGAAAGCAATTAAATCATGCTTTCAATATTAGTTATACAAAAATTGTGCACAATTATTCACAAAAAAACGAGAAGCATAGTTTTTATTTTTCAGGCAAAGTTTTTGTATTACCTCACATGTGTTGTGCAAAAGTTCTTAAAAAATTGAAAAATCACCTCAAAAATATTTACTTATCATTTTTTTCTTTATTATATTGAATTTTTTTAAAAGCTTTTACAGTCTTAAGTCTTTTTAGATACGCGATATTTAAAGCTTATAGTAAATTAAGAGAATTTTAATGCATTTAGGAAATTCAAGGAATTTTTAAAATTCATAATAATGAGTACCTTTCGAAATTCAGAAGAATTGTCGAAATTCTCAGGGGATTCAGAAAAAACGCAAGAGCTTTAAAATATTTCTCCGGAGTTTAGATTTAGAGAGTTCATAGCATTTAGAAAATTCAAGGGATGCTAGAAATTTTTGCAATTCAAAATATTCCAAGAATTAAGGGGATCAAGAACATTTAAAGAATCTCCAGAACTTAGCGAAATCAAGGAATTCCGAGATTTTTAGAATTCAGAACATTCAAGAATTACAGGGAATTTAGAATATTCAATGAATTTAGAAAATTTATAACGGGCCAGGAAATCTTAGAATTGCAGAATTTAAGTAATTTCGAATATTCAAGAAATTCTCGGAATTATGGAAATTTCCGAGATTTGAAAGTATTTATGGTATTCAGGAAATTCTAGGGATTTCAGGAATTCAAAATATTTCAAGTATTGAGGGGATTCAGAAAATTTGAAGAATTTCAGGTACTCATAATATTAAAGGAATTAAGAGATTTTAAAGAATTTCGGATACTCAATAATTTCAGAGAGCTTAGAGAATTTCACAGATTTTAAAGAACTTAGTGAATTCAAGGATTTTGCGGAATTCAGATAATATCAGAGCGCTTAGGAACTTTACAACATTTTAAGAATTCAGAATATTCTTAAAATTTTTAAAATTCAATTTTTACTGTTCTTTTAAATATAACCCACTTTCAAGTTATAAAATGGATTATTTTTTATTTTAAATGCTTAATAGTGAAATTTTATAAATCAATAAGCCCAAGAGTAAAATAATAGAAAATAAAAATAAAAATGACTCCATTTTTATAGCTTTCAAGCCTTTGAAAGCGTACGGTTTAAAGTATTCCTCATTTGCAAGTTGTTTATTATCGGAGATTTTTATTTAAGATTTATTGAATTAGGTTAAAATTTTGAATTTCAAATTTTATACTTTTTAATGCGTATTAAAGAAATTATGAATCTTTCAGGTTAAAAATAATTATTGAACTAGTTATTGACTTTAATTAATTTTTCGAATATAAAATATAAGTATTTTCAAAAATACAGTGTTCGAAGACATATAAATAAAACCAAACAATTTTCATTGTACCATAATACGCTTTCAAATAAATAAATTTTACTTTTAAACAATTTTAGTTCAAAATAATGTAAGTCTAAATATTTAAAAAGACTCCACTCATGCTTGAAACAATAACATACGCTCATACGTACACTTAAAAAACTTAAAAAACGGAATATCGCTCTACCGGCGGATATAAGTTAGACATGATATAATAATATTAATAAGATAATTAATATTGTAGTGATATCATAATAATAATAAAATAATATTCTAATATTATAATAAGAGCTTTAAGAGGCTCTAATAAGCTTTAACAGCTTCGGTGGCTCAGGGTGTTAGACGCTCAGACTTCCCCTTACAGGTTTGAAGTTTGATCCCTGAGCCGGTACCTTCTGGAAATTTTTCTATGTACTTTAACCGAGGTTCTGGTGGTTCGGAACCCACCTCAAGCTGTAGGTGCCTCCATCGTGCACTTGACTGCAACCCTATTCGTCAATGATGGAGTAAAAACAAGGCTTTGTCCAATATGTTGAGGCACACACTGCTCTCATCAGATCAATTGATTGCATTTTAAATGCATGCGCGACTGATGATATATACCGGGCCAGCTCCGTGCAAACTATTTCAAAAAATATAAAAATCCAACTCTAACCAAAAAATGCCTTCAACATCTTGTACAGTAACCATCTTAAGCCCGTGATAATATTTTTATTTACATATACCAATTTGCACGTAAAAGGATGTTCCGCTTTTAGCGTTAATAAAAATAATTTCAGAAGAATGGTTTTATTTTTAAGCAAAATTGTTCCAGAATGCTTGGAAAATTGAAAATCTTCCTAAAAGATTCATTTTTCAATGATTTCTCATTTTTTGACTTGCTTCGAATGCCTTTAAATTTTTTCCGATCTTTTTGTCATTTTTAGCTTGGTTAATATCTTCTAAATTTTTTCGAATCCCTGAAGGTAAGTTAATTCGTCTAAATTATCTAATTATATGACATTATCACAGGAATTTAGAATTTTCAAGGATTTCAGAGAATTCGAGAAATTCAGAAACTTTGGTATATTTAAGGAGTTCTAAATATTTAATAAATTCAGGATATTTAAGGATAACAGAAAATTTCATCTAAATGATTCCAATTAAAAATATATGAATATCGAAAGTTTTAAGCTAAAAGCTGATTACAGAATTTACATTTTTATTTACAGTTTTGGAAGATTTAAAAACGGGACCCTTGATTTAGTGCCACTCGATTTAGCTCTTCCGAGAATTGACCCTGCTCCACGGAAATTGTTCAGAGTTGCAGGGGGGATGTCTGGTATTTACTCAGACGGGACAAAACAGTAGCGTTGGAGTAAGGCGTTGTACTCTAACCGCCTACTTGTGTAACTGAGCCTGTCTTTAATTTTGACAACAGCGCCATCTGACACGTGAATATGTATCGCGAAGTTGTATCTCCAAGTTTATGTCTAAGTTGTAGAAGCAATGTTTATGAAAAGGAGCAGTAAATATAAATTAATTTTATTCAAATTTCTCCTGAATAAGAAGATGAAGTGTTGGATATACAGAGAAAGAGAGAGAGAGAGAGAGAGACAGAGAGAGAGAGAGAGAGATGTTCTCAATGTATTTGTTGATATGCAATCATATCTCAGGCATCTTACTCTTTATACATAATGAAGATGCTTTAGGCTTAATGAATTTTATACCCATTTACATGTTTGTCGAGTAACATTTATTAATTTAAATTGCTGTCTCTCGTTGATAAAGCTGACCTTCTGATATGCTTAAGTTAACGCTTCAAGATAATTAATCTGAAACCCTGGGATAATCAGGGTCTTATTCTCCAGGATCGTCAACTCTACACTCCGGGATAGTGAAGTTAACAGTCAAATTTTGACACTCCATGGATGGTGCGCTACACTCTACACCATCTAGGGGACTGTCTCGCACTTAAAGCTCAAATATAGTCAGCCTAACACTCTAGATGTTCAGGTTGAATAACAATTTGGCTGGGTATCGATATTACACATATCAGATCTACACATTGTCGAACTCTCCACATTGCGTTTAGACATTAAATTAAGGTGTTGAACTATACACATTTAATTCACCACATGAGAGTCTACACATAAAGTCTACACATTGATCTCACCACGTGAAAGTCTACACATTTAAGTGTACAACATTCACGTCAACACGCCTAATTAACCACGTGAAAAGTCTATACAGTAAAGTCCACATATAATATCTCTTCACATTAATTCTTTTAAATTGTAATTTTCGTTATCTGATAAGTCTACACGCTGAGATTTTGCACATTAAATTGTACACGTTCAACTGTGCACATTCGAGTCTACACGTTAAAACTGTTCACATGAAACTCTGCGCATTAAAGTATACGCGCTAAGCTTATAGATAATATTATTTCTATCAGTTTATTATAAATAATAAATTTTAAATAATAATAAGTTTGAATATGAATGACATTACTTTACATGCAAATTTTCTGCAAAAAAATCAAGTTTTTATTTTCCTGTGAATGCACCACGTTGATATTGTTGACGGTTGGATATTTTCTCAGGTAAAATACTTTTCAAAAAAGGAATTCAATGGTGACCTTCATTTTGACATTTGATTATTTTTAAATGGAAACCCCCTTTTTTACATCTGCAATCGATAGAGCGGAAAATTCTACGTTCAGGTACGTACCCAAGT
>JAAAKG020182302.1:0-51953 GCA_010014905.2 Druon quercuslanigerum
GTACCGGCTCAGGGATCGAACCCCGGACCTCTGAGGTGAAGTCCGAGCATCTAACCACTGAGCCACCGAGGCTCTTTTTATTTATTATTATTATTATTATTATTATTATTACTATTATTAATAAGTCAATTTTACAAGGAATCTGTACTATCATAGGAGATGGTAAAAAGCGAGCAGTGGAGATCTTATTTGATGAGTTAGGTTACAAGGAGACCTTCAGGTACGCTTTTTTTGTTTGAATTGATACCCTCCCGATGAAAGATACGTACCAGAGGTTTTCTGAGAAAAATCAAGAAGACGCAATTTTGACCCATTTTCGATAAAAATGCATTTTAAAAATTGCGAACGAATGGTCATCGAGCCGATGTAAAAGTATTTCGAAGCGTCGGTAGCTCCTTGGTAGAGCGCTTGGCTGATAGCCTAAATGTTGCGCGTTCGTTTCTCGCCATCCGTACTTTGTTTCCTTTTTTATATATCAAAATCATTGTTTAATCCAATTTTTATTAATATTGAATATAATTATGCTATTTAATGATTATTTATTCCTTATTCTCAATAAAAACTCATATTTTTATTATCTTTCGTTTGGACAATTGTGAATTTTATTAACATTCTTTTTACTTCAATAGTTTCTAATATTTATATTTTTTAATTAAATTAGGATCTCAGTGGACAAGGTGACTCATTTCATTATAATTAACTAACAAGAGTCAGAAGTCTCTTAAAAGTGTGTTTTCACGCATTCAGGATAATTGGGTATTGTATATGTGTTTTCTTTTGTAGATTGTGGAAAACATTTTATTTTGTATTTATTGTCGAAATTTTTTATTGCAACACTTTATTCCTACTTTAATATAAAAACATAAACACTAAAAACTATTAGAAAATAGAGGGTTTTAATAACATGCACAATTGTCCAAACGAATGATAATAAAAATGCGTTAAACACAGTTTTGATTGAAAATTAGGAGTAAATATTCATTAAATGGTACAATTTTATTAAATTTTATTCAAAAATGGAATAAACAAGCATTTTGGTAAAAAAAAAGTACCAAGAGCGAGAATAGAACGCGCAACCTTGCGGCTATCAGCCGAGCGTTCCACCAGGGAGATACTGATACTTTGAAATACTTTTACACTAGCAATTTTCAAAAATGCAAAAAAATGTGCCTAAATTGCGTCTTTATGATTTTTTTTGAGAAAAGCTCTGGTATGTACCTTTCATGTAGGAGAGTCTAAAGGTCTCCTTTGTTAGATAGATAGAGTTGATTTTCCATTTTTGCGGCCGATGAAAGAGATCTGCACTGATCGATTGTTACCATCTCCTATGATAGGACAGATTTCTTGTAAAATTATCATTTGAAACCATTATGTTTTAAGACTGTATTGTCCCTTACAATGCTAGCGTTAGATAGCCTTTTGTCGAAATGGTGCGAGAACTTCATATGAAGCGAACGTTTTTTTAGAACATCATAAGATAGGGGTTGGTGGGGTAAAACGTTAAAAAAATCAAAAAGGGACTTTTGTTACTCAATATTTTGGTGAAGTGATTACTAACGAATAAGTAATGAAACGTGGTAAAGAATATCATGCTGCAGGACGAATTTGTCTGCTTGATTTGGATTATGATGATACATGTCAGTGCTCTTACTGTAGATGCAGCTATCTATGGAAATGTGTCGCATTTTATTAATTATTCTAGTGAGCTCTATTTGGCAAGTTACGGTTGTATGGGTTGATTGCTTAGATCCAAATCTTCCCAAACTTGCTTTTTTCGCTACTAAGAACAATGAACAAAGTGAGGAAATCACGTTTTATGACATTTGTCAATCCATTAGCTTATATGCAAGAATAGGAATCATCCTCAATATGATTCTAAAAATGTCAATAGAAGAACTGTATCTTCAGAATCGCGAAAAAGTTTGCAACTACCATTGAAGTTGTTTAATGATAAAACTGTCGAAAATCGACCTAGATGTCTTTGTGGTTCAAAGGTCTGTAGACAGTATCTATTTTAATAGATTGTCTTCGCAAATTTAACTTAAAAAATACTTGTCTTATGGTTAGTTAGGCATGTGTCACCTTATGAAAAAAAAAAATCTTTTGACATCTATGAAATATGTTCAATACTCGTTTTAGAATTTTCTTTTATATACCTTACTATGAAATTCATGTATTATATCTAGCTCGTGTTTTTAAAAATTTCCTCTAATCTGAGGGCGCTATTGATTTCTGTGACAGCTTGAAGGTTGATGAAATTCTGATTTGGGACAGCTTGGATATTGGACTGAATTAGGCTTTTTGAAACGCGTTTTAATAGAAATATTAGGGTACCCATTTAACAACTAAATATTGTATCACTTAAAATAACGCTACCCTTCTAAATGTATACTGGTAAACTATATACACCTCGCGGAAAGTTTTGGTTACCCTTTTTATGGACCCTTATGGCCTCTTTTTATACAACTTGTGCCCGAGTCAACGGGAATCGAACCCGAAGTTTTTACTTTTAATGCAAAAATTCTTTTTATGTATACATATCTGTAAACATTTTTATAATTACCCTTCAGTTTTTCGAAATTTATGCAAAATAAAAATTACAAAAAGAGGACGTGAACGAAGACAAAAGTAAGCAGGTTTCTCTCTTTATTCGAAAATTCTTCTGTTTTGTTTCATTTTCTCAATTTGCCAAATTTCTTGATGACCAGCTCAAATCTTTCCTTTGATTTTGCGGATAGTAAATGGTGGGTTTCTTTCTTTTCTTGATTTATGTTCAGTGGTGGGAATCCGGTTCTTTATTTAATGATTTTGAGTGCAGGTATATTTACAACTAAGTGCGTCAGAATAAAAAAGCAACAGAAAAAAAGTCTGTGCGTAAAGGAAATACAAATTTTTGCAGGGCAATGAAAAGGGATATGAAATGTTTGAGAGCAAAAAGGAAATAGGTTATCGGTAAGAACAAAAACGCAACATAATTTCTCTCAGCGCAAAAGAGGGCTATTTTTTTCTTAGTGAACACGAATGAGAACCACTTACTTGAAGCTTAAAATAGAATATGCAGTTTTATCGAAATTTGAGATTCTCAACAAAACAAGTATTTTAAAAGTTGAAATAACTTTCAGTAGTTATTGCCGTTTTTGTTACGTGCAATCATGATACAAATAAAAATAATAATATAAAATTGTAATGCATTATAATTATTAGTATTGCAGTGATAAATGATATAGTTACTTTTTTAATGTATAAAATCATTATATTGATATTGTAACTCGTGCGATAATTTAATTTTAAATTGCATTTAGCCTGATAATAAAATTCTCAAGTAAATTTAAAAAATACGCTAAATTTTGAAAACTCATATTAGTCCTGGCTACACAGAACGAGGTAAATTTTGGGCAAATTTCATGCAATTTTGATAATCATTTATAATAATTTCGAAACTGTAACTCTCTAAATCAGAAATACGAGGTTTGATCAAAAATAACGAGACTTCAGATGTCCCGGGCTGTATTGGTCCGTTTGGGTATTTTTTTTATGTTGTTGCACTTGTCTGGATATTGTATGGGCATTGGTAGCCATATTGCATGTTTACTCTGTGATCAGCTGTCAGTGAAGTTATACATGTTTTAGTGTGCTCAGCGATTTTTCACTTCTGAAAAAAATGGATCAGATAATTTGCATAAAGTTTTTTTTACAAAAATGGAATAAAGTGCAGTAATGTTCTTGAAATGTGAAAAGTTGCTTTTGGTGATTCGGCTATAAGTCAAGCAAGAGTTTTCGATTAGTATAACCGGCTTAAAAATGGGTGGGAAGACATGGAAGATGACGAGCGCTCTGGGTGTCCTCGCACATCGGTGACGGACGATACCGTCGAAATAGTGGCAAAAATGATTATGAGCGATCGTCGAATTACAATTAGAGAGGTTGCTGAAGATGTTGGTATATCATACGGCTCGTGTCAAACAATTTTACAGATGTTTTACACATGAAACGTGTGGCAGCAAAATTTGTCCCGAAACTGCTGAATTTCGTCCAAAAGCAATATCGCCTCGACATCGCTGAAGATTTACTAAATGAAGTGAATAACGGCCCTACATTACTCGAGCGAACCAAGACAGGTGATGAATTATAGGTTAATGATATGACGTCGAAAATAAGGCTCAATCGTCCACCTGGAAGCATTTAACGTTACCGAGAGCGAAAAAAGCACGACAAGTTCGATCAAGCGTGAAGGTTTTGCTCACTGTGTTTTTCGATTTCAATGGTTTAGTGCATTATGAGTTCTTACCTAAAGGTGAAACGGTCATTAAAGAATATTATGTGGGAGTTTGACGTCGTTTGCGTGAAGTAATTCGAAAAAAACTACCAATTTTGTGACTAAGTCAGTCATTGCGGCTGCCCCAGGATAATTCACCTGCTCATGCCTCAATGTTTGTTCGTGAGTTTTTGGCCAAACACAACACCGTATTGATGCCACAACCACCGAATACGCTGAATACTGAATACTGAATGCGTTGGAATAAGTGCATTATATCCGAGGGGGATTACTTTAAAGAGGAATAAATAGACATTCACGAATTAATAAATATTATTGGCAGAAAACGAAAAGTCTCATTATTTTTTTATCACACCTCGTAGGAAATGTAACCATTTCATAGTGAAGTTTCACTAACAGTGAAGTGTTCTATTTCGATTCCACTGTGAAACACAAAATTATATCTCGCATAAAATCTACAAAAACCGAATGTATGCGAATGTATGCTAAAATTTCATTCTTTTAGGTTGAAAATACAGGTTGAAAATTAATCAGTTTCCGATGAGGATTCAAATACTTTGTATAAAATTCGTATTTTTTGTTGAAATTCAACTATTTTTCACATTGCTTGAAATATTTTTTGTTGTTGAAAAATCAACCACTTGAAAATTTGTCTTTGTTAGTTGAAATTTTTCAAACATTTGATTCAAAACCTATTTTCATGGTTGAAAATTTATTCTTTTGCGTCAAACATCCTGGTTGAAAATTATTCTGATTCGGTTAGAGATTCGACTATTTCGTAAAAAATTCTTCTTTTTGGGTAGAAAATTAATCTTGTTTTTTTTTAAATTTCACTTTTTGGTAGAAGATTCATGAACTTTGTTGAATATTTCTATTTTTGCATAAAAAAAAATATTTTTGGTTGGCAATTACTTATTTTGGTTCAAAATGAAACTATTTAGTTCAAAATTCGCCTATTTTGGTTGAATTCAACTGGTTGAAAATGTCTTTTCTTTTGTTGCTAAGAATTAATTTTTTAAGTTGAAGATTTAACCATTTAATTTTTTGTCACAAATGTATCTTTTTTAGTTAAAGATTTGTAAATATTTGAATCTAAATTTATCTTCATGGTTCAAAATTCATCCTTCTAGGTTTAAAATGCTGGTTGAAAATTAATCTGTTTCGGTTGGGGATTCATATATTTTGTAAAAAATGTGACTTTTTTAGGTACATTGAACTGTTTTTGATGTTAATTAAAATAAATAAATAATAATAAATAATAAATAAATCAACTATTTGGTTTATACTCGCTTTGTTAAAAATTAAAAATTGAATTATTTTCTAAAAAATTATTGCTCTTTTTTTTTGTTTGCAAAGTCGTCTTCATGGGTAGAAAATTATTTTCACTTGTTGAAAATTGCACTATTTGGTAGAACGTTCATGAATTTTGTTGCATACCATATTCCTATTTTTACATTAGAGAATAACCTTTGTTGTTGAAAATGACTCATTTTTGTTCAAAATAAAACTATTTGGTTCAATATTCGCCTATTTTGGTTAAATTATCTGGTTGAAACTTTCTTTTCTTTTGTTCTTCAGAATTAATGTTTTAAGTCGAAGATTTAAGCATTCAGAAAATTATGAGAAAATTAATCATGTTTTTGGTAAATTTCACTATTTGGTGGAAAATTCATGAATTTTATTGAATATTCATATTTTTGCATAAAAAAGTAATCTTTTTGTTAACAATTACTCATTTTGGTCAAAAATGAAACTATTTTGATCAAAATTCACCTATATTGGTTGAATTCGACTGGTAGAAAATTTCTTTTCTTTTGTTCGTGAGAATTAATTTTTTTAATTGAGGATTTAACCATTTCATTTTTTTGTTGACAATTTATCTTTTTTAGTTAAAAATTTTCAAATATTTCATTCTAAATTTTATCTTTTTGGTTGAAAATTCATCCTTTTGGGGTAAAAGTACGGTTAATAAAATTAATTGAACTGCTTTTTATATCAATTAAAATATTTTCTTTGGTTTTCTTTTGTTTGTAAATTTCATCTTGTTGGGCATGCAATTAAACTTAATCATTCAAAATTGGAATTTTTTTTTTAATTTCTGAATTTTGTTAAATATACCTATTTTTGCGCAGAGAATTAATCTTTCTTGTTGAAAATTAATTAATTTGTCTAAAAAAGGAAAGATTTGGTTTAAAATCCGGCTTTTTTGGTTAAACTCAAGTGATTAAAGTTTTATTTTTTATTGTTAAAAATTAATTATTTAAAACTTGACAATTTGACCATTTCATTTTTTGTTAAAAAATGATCTTTTTTAGTTGAAAATTTAAACTATTTTATTAAAAAGTTCATCTTCTTGATTGAAAAAGGACTTTTTTTTGTTGAGAATTCATCTTTCCAGGTTGAAAATTCGAATATTTTTTAGTCATCTTTTTGGGTTCGCAGTTTCAAATTTTTTTGTAAGTTTCTTCTTTTGTGGTAGAAAACTTATCTTTCTTTGTTGAAAATTCAACTATTTTGTTAACCTTTAATTGGTTAAAATTAAACTGATTTTTTTTAATGCCCCTTTTGTTTTGAAAATTTATATTTTACGATAGAAAATAATTTTTGTTGTTTGAAAATTAACTTTCTACTTTAAAATTAAACATTTCGGACTGAAAATATAACAGTTTTCTAAAAAAATGCGCCTTTTTGCCTAAAAATTCCTCAAATTGATTTAAAAAATGTTTATAGTTTTGAAATTCAACTATTTTTGTAGGTATCTTTTTGGGGTCATAGTTCTATTTTGGTAAAGTCATCTTTTTTTTTATCCAAAATTAAATTTTTTCAAATCATCCTTTTGGATTAAAAATTCATCTTTTATGGTAGGAAATCATTTTTTTTTAAGAGAAAATTCACATTTTTATTGAAAATTAAACTTTGTCTTTTTGGCTTGAAAATTCCATGATTTTGTTGAAAATGCGTCTTTGAATGTTAAAAATTAAGCTATTTAGGAAAAACTTAAAACACTCTGTTGAAAGTTTAAATATTTTGTTGAAAATTAAACAATTTTGTAAAATTAATCTTTTTTGTTAAACTCTAAACTCTTTTTAATTTGAACTTTTGGATTGAAACTATCTTTTATGGTAAAAAATCATCTTTCCTGAACAATAATTTTTTGTTGAGAATTAAACTTTTCGGTTGAAAATTTAAATGCCTTCTATAAGAATTTCGTCTTTTCGGCTTGAAAATTCTGTTACTTTGTTAAAAATTTCTCTATTTTGTTAAAGTCATTTTTTGTGGTCGCAAATTCAATGTTTTTTATTCGATTCGTTCTTTTGGATTAAAAATTAATCTCTTATGACAGAAAAGTCATCTTTATTGGTAAAAAACTCACCTTTCTTGTTGGAAAACTAACTTTTTGAAAAGTAAACTATTTGGTTAAAAGTTCAACTGTTTTGTTGAAAAATCTTCTTTTTCGCTTGAACTTGTTAAACTATTTGCTTTTTAATTCAACTGATTCGTTAAACATTAATTTTTTGTTGCAGAGAGTTGGTCTTTTGGGGTAGAAAATTAATCACTTTTGGTAGAGACTAGTCTTATTTGATTAAAAAAGAAAATATTAAATTCAATACGGTACTAACAATAGTTTTATTTGCAAAAAAGTATTCCCTTATTTTTGTGAAAATCCCCCTTTTTTCCCAGTTTTCTTAGCATTTTTCACTTTGATGTCTGATGTTTTAAATTTAGTCACGTAATTTATGAACGCCCCCTGACAAGACATCTTTGGTACAATTTCATAATTCAGGAGGTTCCGTGAAATACATGCAACATTCTGTTGAAAATGTTGTGTGCAGTAATAAAAAAAGCAGTCGAAATTATTAGTTACGTTTATTGAGAGGAACTCGATAAGGTCTGGATCGTCGCCTCTAATGAATTGACTATTCCATGGGAATTAATTAGTACAGACCACGGTACTTAATTTTCATGTACTGGATGTGTTAAATTTCTATATCCTTATTAACCGCTGAAGGTCCAATACATTTTGCTTCATAAAAACACATAATTCAACTCAGGGTAATATTTGCTTAAAACAGATCACAAAATGGGTGCAAACTGTATGCAAGCAAAAGTGACGGAATTTTCTAACAATTTACCTCGTTTCATGTATCCAGGATTAATATGAGTTTTCAAAAGTTATCGCCTTTTCTAAATTTAATTATCATTTTTATTATTAGGCTAAATGTAATTTAAAATTAAATTATCGTACACGAGTTACCATATCAATATGATGAATCTGAATATTAATCACTTAATAAATTAATCTTTAATCACTTTAATACTAATAATTATAATGCATTAAAATTTTATATTTTTATTGTTATTTGTATCGTGATTTCACGCAAGTAAAACGGCAATAACTACTGAAAGTTACTTCAACTTTTAAAATACTTTGTTTTGCCGAAAATTTCGAATTTGAACAAAACTGCCCTGAAAATATTTGTATGTTCTTTACGCTCGAACTTTTTGTGTGTTGCTTTTTTACTCTGACGAGCTCAATGATAGCATTCTGAGAAGTAAAATTGCAGATAATTGAAGATTTCACGGATTCTATTGCTTTAGATGAAAACATATAATTGACGTGGAAATCTGCTGTTTGGACTGTGATAAGTAATCTCATATGGCGTGAAATTTTCAAAGTGGTTTGTTGTGAGGTAGAGTTTTATATATATTTATATATTTCTACAGTACGGCTACAGAATACATTGTGCGTTACTCCGTGGCCTTTTGTGGAACTAGTAAGTGTTCAGTGTTGTGGCATTTGGAACTAATAATCTGTCAGTAGCTGATACAATACGGCATAGGACTATCTAACGCTCAGTTTTCAAGGGGGGCTGTACGTTCATAGCATGATGGTTTGGCATAAAATGCATTTACTGTTTTATTATAAAAATAAAGTCGAAAGTTTATAAATCTAGAATCTAGATACCTATTCTGACAACTGAATGCAAACTATTATTTTTTGAATTTCCAAATAATTCTTCACTTAAGGTCACGTGATACTTAGAAAATTATCGATTTTACCAGTGTTAGAGTTCCTCGGCTTTTTCCCTACAATAATACAAATTTTGTCTTCAAAATCCATTGAATGATAGCGAAAATGCTAACGGACGTCTCCGATTTCTTTGTTTGTGGAATTTGATTAATATGAGTGTATTTTGAGGTTATGTGTGTTATAATTATCCGCAAATTTCCTTCCAAATTATACCTTCCAAATATTTTGGACTCGAAACTTGGGACAAGCAAAAAAGCACAGTAACTAATACCCCGGAACTAACTTTTTTTGTAGACAATTAAAGAAGTTTATATTATAAATAATTTCTAAGGGGCTACCGACAGCATCGGTATGACAGATCTACATGATCGGAACGGCAGAGAGTTGAACACTTAACCTAACCTTAAAATACCTTAACAATCTTCTTAACATGCATAAAATTAGTATTTAACAGAATAATTTTTTTGTTATCCCTCAAAAAATAAGTTCGGGGATGTCCATTATACTGGCTTATAGCATCTCTGAATTAAGTTTTAAACCATTTTAATTTTTCTGCGCAAAGACGCGGGGGAACTAAACTCGATTAAACAAATAACGAAATATCACATGCCCTTAAGGAAAATGTAATAATTGGTCATATTTTGCCGACCAGGGTAAATAATTACTGAATTGCTCATGTTAGATATCGATAGGTTCTACTAATAATAGGCTATCTTTTTGTTTCAGTTAAGAATTAGGTTAACTTCATTTTGTATGAAATTTAGTAAACACGTAGAAGTGTCAATAGAAATTAAGTTAGCCTAATTCTTATCCTTAGCTGAAAAATAGCCTAATATTCGTAGAAACCATCGATGGTACCGATCACTGGTCCAATAACTTTCTTACAAACGAGATAAATCTGCCTCGGACCGTATTTGAACCGGGAATGACACTATTCATAGTGGAGCGTTAAATAATTACGACGTCGGTACTCTACCATATATTTTCTCGTTCATCCTATAATCTATGCGTCACTATGTGGATAACGTATTAACTATCTGTGTGAGCCCCGGTGGCGTAATTTATTAACTCCACTCGTAAATAGTGGCGTCCCCGGTTCAAATCCAGGCTGAAGTGTTTTTTTCTTCTCGTTTCTCTAGAAAATTATTTGACCGGTAATAGGCAATATCTAGCACTCTAAATGCGAAAAGTTTTTAAAGCATTGAGTTGTGCAAAGACGGATCTAGAAGTCGACATCTAGGTTCTTGATTTTTAAATTTTTACAAACTTAACAGTGTATTACCAGTCTGCGACCCCATAGTGCCCTGGAAAATGCTAATAGCAGCATCGCTGACTCCTCCCTGTCGTCGACTCGAGACCATGCGGCTTCTACCACCACCCGATCTTTGAAAGAACAGTCAGAAGTAAGATCGTTGTTAGCACGTCTGCTATCTACCCAGAGAGTTCTATGAACGAGCGCAGTGAGGCCCGAGAATTCAAATGAGACCATGGACTTCCTAGTCGTGCGATCCAGTTCAGATGGGACCCGTCAGATGTAGCTCCGTGGGGACGTCAGGTGGGATCGAAGGGCTTGTAGCATAGAGTATAAGCATTGCGACGAATTTATAGTCATAGCCAACTAAAACCCTAATTAGCAAATCGAGCATAGGAAAGCCACTGCTGGCAGGCATGTAGTATCGCAGAAGGCTTTCTGATTTTTTAGTAGAACTGGCCTACGGAAACAGATAAAAGAACGACCAATTGGAAGCCAGGACTCCTCTTCGTGTCCGCGATTTTATTAATTTCAGTGATGTACGAAAGATACCTGGAATTCTTTGTCTTTATCCTCGATATAGAGTAATAAAGTTCGTTTAGTTAATGCTTACGAATCTTTTCCGGCTTAATGAAGACGTTAGAAATTTACTTAATTCTTAATCTCTCCTACTATAGAATACATGGTACAGAAAGGTGCCGAGGTTGTGAATTGCAAACTCTGCAGAATGGATATGATATATTGGTTGAATGCCCCGACTACGACGAAATATGCAAACTATATATTTGTAAAAACGTAGATTTGGCTAAAATAAGAGATAAATAGGACAGAGCTCCTTAACAGTACTGAAAAAGATATTTCCAAAAAGATTTTCCTGTTTTTTTGTGTTGTCAAATGGATTCTATGACAAATAAGATGCCAATTAAAGTAAATAATCAGTAAAAAGAGAAAAAAAAGAAAATCTAACTAAAAATTTGAATAAAATAGTTATCTTCACAAAGCTGAAAAACTTGAAAAAAAAGTTTTTGATTTTAAAATGAATCCCTTTGAACCTCTTTTCAAATTATGTAACTCAATTATGTTTATAAATCGATTAAAATAAATATCTTATGCTGGAAATTGATATTTTGTTCATAATTATTATTATATGTTCCAAGGTGTATGTCAAAAGAAAAACTAAACTAAACTGTCCGCGCCACCTAGAAGCGAAGAAGGCTGCTCGACGCCCGCCGCGATCAAAATTACTCAATTCGCCGCTGCCGGTC
The DNA here is from genome assembly GCA_010014905.2 of Druon quercuslanigerum. NCBI lineage: Eukaryota > Metazoa > Arthropoda > Insecta > Hymenoptera > Cynipidae > Druon > Druon quercuslanigerum. Next base: position 11,826 of record JAAAKG020182302.1, read on the forward strand.
ATAAGTACGTCGGCGCAACCATCTGATAAAATATATATTAATCTGCCGTTGACACACGTACTCATTCTGACCCAGGCGAATTTTATGGCGTCAAATATCCCTATCTTGGAAAGTTTGTTTGGGATATCGGCAAGCTCCTACATTTTGAGGATGCTAATTCAGAATTGAAATTATTAAGAAAAAAAAGGATTTCAAAATATTCAATTATCTATAAATAAATACGTTACGAAAGAATACTGTTCCGAATGTACACATTTTTTCTACATCGGATTCTGAGCAAATTGCGGTTGTATCTACTATTTTTATCCTTGAAGGAATGCATTATTTCTTTTAAATAAAAGTTCACCATTCTTAGTATTCAAAGGTGTCTGTGGTCGCTGATTTCATAGCATATTCGGTTATCATGCACTGACCTATCCGGCAGCTCCATTTTACTTCTTCTTACTTCTTCCTTCTCACTCCGACCTGCTTCAGTGCAGGTCGGAGTGCACCAGTGCGAGATAACCGAATTCGCTATCAAATTCGAAGTAAAATTGTGAAATTGCAGATTGACAGATGAGAATTATGAAAATTCAACCGATCTTCGTAAAATTTGTTACTTGAGTGTTTTTCGGTTCCCTGATTTAATATCCGTACTCAAAATATCAAAATAGTGAATCTAATATTGTGGATCATAATTGTAAAAATAAAACAAATTAGACTAGGAAACGCTACATAGAGGTTTTTGGGGTATTCGTTTTTTCCCCTGAAAATCGTCAGATCAAAAAATCATTCAACTTTTATAAAAATGATAATCTGAAGTCAACCTTTATTACTGTTTATTATTCTTAATTGAAAGGGAACTTTAAATTTAAACCAATTTTTATTGAAAGTGCCTGAACACTCAATTATAATCTAATTAAAATTAACTATAGTGATTACGGAAAAAACCTGGGTAAGATGTCGGGGGGGAGGGGCACTATAGAACTAATACCGCCTGCGTGGGATGGACCTATATTAGTTCGAAACCAGAACTGCGGCAGTTCAATTCTTCGGGGTCCCGCCTGATTTGGCCATCGATCGCACAACGCACGCGTATCGAGAAAAATTGATTCTCCGCATGCGGGAGCAAAGCATACCATCGCAGAGAGCTCGTGCTGTTCGATGCACATCGCGCGTTCGCTAGCCGAATAACGCGAGACACCGAAGAATTAAACCACTCTAGTTCCATCCCACGCGCACGATATTGACTCTACAGTATCTGGTTCCACCTTCTGCACAGATTTTTTCCGTGTATATATAAATACTTTAATATGAAGATTTTGACCCTGCTACGGTATGCCTAGTCCCCTCCTATTCCTATGTCCATGGGTTGAACCCGTGTGTAAAGTAAAAGGGTAATGGTAATGAAAAGTAACGGATGATGGGATTAGGGGAGATGACAAATTAGAATATAGACCCTTTACATACGCAAAATTGTAATTTATTTCTTCACTGAAGCAAAACTTGCAATCCTTTTTAAAGTTTCTACAATGAATTCGTTTTTGCATTATTGTCAATCGCAAGTAATTTTTCAGACGTCTCAAAGTCCAGGAAGATAGTTCGTTGGTACATGACTGTCTTGGAATCGTCACTAGCAATTAAATGAAACGTACATATTCGGGTACAAGTGGTACTAGGGTGGTTCTTACTTTCAAAGTTTTAATTGTCTTCACACTACCCCCCATTTTGGTTCCATTTTATGTAGAAATAATTCGTGTAAAATTTGAGCTTAATCGAAATAAGAGAAAGGGTGCCCGTCGGCTCTTGAAAATCACAAAAACATACAAAAAATCAATTTTATTTGTTTATTTTGCAAAATATAAATTATATGCAAAAAAGGTTGATACAAAATTGTAGATCTATTAAAAGTGCACATATTTTTTTCTACAACTTTTTCTTCTATGACTGACCATTTTCGAGAAAAATGCGATGTTTTACTACAAATCTTGACTCATAGTCAAAGACTCTTTTTTTATAACCTGGGAACTTTCGGAGATAATCACTCACAATCTGAAGCACATACTGTTTCTGTTGTTTGTTTTTCGTGAATAATTCATTAGACTCTTCTATAAGCTTAAAGTCTCTCTCAGCCGATTCATTCATTCATTAGTTTTTTTAATGCAACACGAGAGATATCGGGATCGATAGGTAGATATTCATAAAGTTTTGACGAAACCGTGAAATCCAGATAAGGTGCTTGAGCAGCAGAAGGCGCACAAAACCATGCTTCGACATACACACTAACAATAAAAATTCAAACATCGCAGATCGAATTCTCTTCTTCTACAGTTAATACAAATTCACGACAAAAGAGAAAAATTTTCAAGCAATAAATAGCTTTTGCCATCCACCTCGCATGATGGATAGCCCCCGGAAAACGGAAAAATACTCCACGAGGTAGTTCTTCGCCTAGGAAAATTATTACTAATTCCAAAAATTCCCTATAATCCTTTCTAGGCTGCTGTCCCTTCAAACTATTTTTAACAAAATCAAGGATTCGAGATACGTCTCCTTTATTAAAGTGTCCTGATTGGATATTATTAACATTGATTGCAGAATAAGCTTTTTGAAAATTTTTAAAGATCAATACAATCGGACTTGTAGATGTACCCATCTTTTCCTCGAAAACGCTTCTAAGAATAATTTCATATATATGATGTCTGCAAGCAAAGTACAAAAGATCTTTTTCTAAAAAATTTTCTAATAAAACGCACGCACCTCTATAACTTTCAATATTCGATGATGTATCGAAAACGAATGCCCCCATTCAACAAGAATTTCACAAACAGCAGATGCCTGATCTTTTCCAGTACCACATAGTACAGAGTACAGGCACTTCAAGAAGTTGTTCAGTTTCGCCATTCGAAAGAATCACAGGAAGTCGATCAACGGTTTCGTTACCTATTAACGCTGGCAGTAACTTACCATCCCAATGCACGAAAGCAGCTTCCAATTTCGTGTTCATGAACTGCTCTTTAATTACAGCCGCCTTTTCTGCACGTATTTTTTCTCTTGCAATATGAATTGGCGACCTGTTGACGACAAAATCCTGCACATCATGGCCTAGATTTTACATTTATCTAAGGCCGCAGCAAGCTTAGGAGTCACTAGTGTACGGCTCCCTCTTGCCCGTTTTGCGATTCCAAACTGCTGGCGCTTGTAGATGACATCAATTCGGCAGTTTCAGCTTTAAAAGAAAAAGAAGAGATTCAATAATGCAAAATTAAATTAATAAACTGAAATGTGAAAAAGTTAGTAGTATTGCAAATTGCATGATTGAATTTTTTTATACATTACATGAACCCTTGTCGACCCTTTAACCTTTGATTCATTAAAAAATGCTTATCTTCTTCTAGTCATATTTTCCAAAGCGTTAGGATGTGCAATGTCAAAAAGACCCTCGAGCTTCGATTTGAAATTTTCTTCTTTTTTCTTATGAGCCTCCGTTGTTCTCCCAGCGTGTTTGTGTAATTGCCTCCATTCTTGGTACAAAGATTCTAATTTTGGGATGCAGTTTCTTATTTTCTGAGTTGGAATTCGTGCTTTTTCCCAAAAAATAATAACCTCCTGCAATGCTAGTCTGGCACTTTCGCGTAAACTTCACTTCACCACACGAAGATTGAAAAATAATACACTTAAAACGACTTTATTTGATGGCTTTTTATTTTCAGTTATTTTATTCAGTAACGTCCAAGTAAATAAATTTTCTCAGTTAATAAACGGGCAGAAGGCATTCTGACATGAAAATTTGTTTTGACTCGTTCGATATCCGAAAGAGAACTGCGTCATGTATGTGGCTGGTTGGTTGACTGGACTGGGATCATGGGTCCTCTAGATTTTAGAAAAACATCGGCTCAGTACAACTACATTACTGCATTAGTATTGGTACCTCTTGGTAGCTCTTGGTCAAGAATACTCAGGAAACAGGGAAGAAAACAGATAGACTAAAAGCAAAAAAGTGCTACGTGCTTTATGGAAGGCTCCTAGACTATCCTCTACTAGAGTACTTGGAGTAGCTTTATTCGTGTTATACTTTTTCACATTTTTTTCGAAAACAGTCAGTCATAGAAGAAAAAGCTGTAGAAAAAATATATGCATTTTTAGTAGATCTACAACTTTCGTATCAAGCTTTTTTTGCATATAATGAATATTTTGCAAAATGAACAAACAAAATTGATTTTTTAATGTTTTTTTTTATTTTCAAGGGCTCAGGGGCACCCTTTCCCATAATCCGATTAAGCTCAAATTTAACACGAATTGTTTCTGGATAAAATAAAACCAAACTGGGGGGGGGGGGGGAGTGTTAAAAAAAATCGTAAAAAAATTTTTCCCAAGAGAAAATAAGAGCCACCCTAAAGTGGTACACACCATTGTTCGCGTAAAAATTCGGCAATACCTTTCATTTTTTTTCACTTTCATTTCACTGCTTTTAGGTACGCCTAAAAACATTTTGTGATCTGATATTTTTCTTCTTCTATCAAAATCTTTTCCTTAAAAATAAAATATTTTGCTCTCGCCTGTACAATTTCCGATCACATATAATTCCAAGGATTAAAAAAATTGATTATCTTCGGTGTCGGATTGCCTGTTCAATGATACTGTGACTTGATCATAAATAAATCAATACTTTTTTTCGGTAGAACTCCTGAATGCTTTAGAAAACATAATTTTCTGATCTACTTTTGTCATCTAAATCAAAATCTTTTAAGTGGTCAATAGTTTTGTGGGACTTTATGTATTGAAAAAAATTTTTAGAGTAAAAAAAAAAGAAATTCGACAATCGATGGTCCGGATATAATAAGGAGATGAGCGGTCGAAACGAACAAATGTCTCACTGAAAGATGTTTCAACTCTAAAGTTCCCTCGATACTTTTCTTCGCCGAAGCTAGAAAAACTTGCTTACAGTCAAGACTCCATTTGCAATTAATTATTGTTAAACAATTGCCATTTTTAACTCTTTTCTTTATTTTGTAGACATCGTTAGGGTATATTGCGAATTTGGCGAAATATTGTCGTCGGGGTTTCAATTTTGTTATTAAAAATATACATTGGAAAGAAAAACTTGAAATAAAAAATTTCGGTCTTGGCGTTATCTACAAACCTGTATTTTTTTAAATTAAATTTTTTGTACTTTAAAATTTGGGTACCATAAGACTTTGGTCATTTACTTTTCTGGGTTTCGAGCGCTCGTCCCCCTTTTGTATCCAGACCCTTAATTGTACATATAAAAATACAACAATTTCCAGATATATTTGATGAAAAATGAATAATTTGTCAATAATAAAATACGCACTTAAAAATATTAATACGTTTAATTTGGCTGATATCAAAATGTATTTTTATGCATGTATGCTATAATTAAATCCGCTATCAGAAAGACACCAAGGTTTAATTCATTTTTTGAGAAAATAATTTGATTCTTAAATGTCGTCTGATCCACACGAAAAAAAATTGAGGTTTGATGATAAACTTAATAAAACCGTTGTGATTCTAAAGATTAAGGTGCTTATCTTCGATGAATTAAGTCAGAATGACATAAGAAATGACCTAACCTCTGCTTGGGTTATCTCATGAGTACTCTTTTCACGGGTAAAAGCTACCACGGGTTTCGCATCCAGCCCCTGACCCTGCCGTCGGGGGGCCTATTGTTGAGTGCTGGCGGTACAGTCTTCTTCAATAAGACTCTCTGTAGTACTCATCATCGCGATACATTAGGAAGAGAAAGAGATAAACAAGAAAAGGGAAATAATGGAAATACAGTGCAGGACTACGGATTATGGAAACAGGAATTAAGATTCCATCAATTTTTAATTCAGTAATTAAGAATTTATTCATGTTATTATAAATACTTCCATGCATGTATTCAAAAAATAAATTTTCCTTCGTTTAACAAATTTTTGCCGATTATGGGTACTATTCTCCATAATTTTTTCTTGATGTTTCTTATCTTGGTTCCATTTAGCATGCTTATTTCCACACATGTTCGTTGAATTGTTATTCAGAGTGTCATTATTTTCGCTCTTCTTTTTTCCAGATTGTACGAAATATTTCAGCATAGAGTTTTTTTTACCCCAGATAAAGAAAAGAGAAAAAGCACCTGGGTTTTTTTTCTAAGCAACACTGAAAGAAGCACTATACTCCGTGAATAATAGCCTCCAACTAAAGAGTGGGAGGGTAGCGTTTTGAACCCTTTCGAGTATTAGATGTAAAGAAGAACGCACCAAAAGGCTGTTCGGCACTTTCAAGAAACTCCTAAAGTCGACGGGTATTTCGTATATTGAAAAACTTGGAGCACATCAGATTTTCTCCTTAAAAAGCAGTATTTTCTCCTTTTTTATGTTTTACGCATCCCACAATTTGCAAAGTCGTGCGGAAGTTCAAAAAAATTCTCTATGAAAATAGCGGTTCAGTATTTTTCTATGTATAAAATTAGGGGGCAAGACTTTTAGAAAAAGAATATTTAGTTTTTCATTGCGCATGCTTTAGAGTAATATATCCTACTTTTTTCAATTTTATTTTTAATGAACATGGTTTATTATCAATATCACAAAATGATGCTAAGCTGATTAAAGGGTTTTGAAAGGCAGTATCTGGGATTTAAGTTTCCCTCGAAAACAAAGCTAGATATGGCAAAATTACAATATAGCAAAATGGTTACTTGGAAGAATCAATACAAAAAAAGTATCTCACAGCGTTTTTTTGGAAATCTCGATTTTTCTATTGAATTATAAATTACTTCTTTCATTATTTTTTTGTTTCCGGTATAATTGCTTTTATAAGAACATTTAGGAATGTACCCTAGGTTGGTCCAAATATGCGTAGGATTTTTTTTTAAATTCGCATGCATGTCGCCCGGAAACTTCAAATCCATAAACAATAGATACTTTTTTTTGTTTAAAGAAATGATATTTAGAGGTTACGCAAGTGTTGAAACTAAGCATTTCTCTTCAAAATTAGCGACAGAATATGAATCCTAACTTCTTTGTTTAAATATCACAAATTATTATTGTTTGAAGCTATCTTCTCCGATATTAATGCTAGATAGTTGCTGTTCTTCGGAAATTTTTAACTTTTCAACTTTTCACTCAAGTGAGGTAATAAATAATGAAAGTTATAAACATAATTAGTTAAATAATTTATGGTGGTTTCTAAACCTCTTCTCTTAAAGTAATACTAGTAATACTATAGACGAAAGTTAGTAAATAACATTTACTACAAGTGGTAACAGAGTAGCGAGGGCAATTTCGTAACTGCAGGTGTCCACCTTGTCCCGTGATATGTTATAATAAATTAATTATTTGATTTAGACCTTTTTAACTCTATGTATTTATATTATCATCGATGATAACGAATTATCTGCAGGGTTGGAGAGGGTTGGCTGGTAATAAAATATGTATAATTCGAAACCTCTCTTTTATTCGCGTTACAATAAACTTCGTGTTGTAATACAAAAAAAAAATTTTACAATTCATGCATAGGCCTGCTCCTTCCATTAACTGCTAATTATTTCCTTCTTTGCTTTATCTCTACTGTAACATATCCTTTTTGTGTAAATTAATTTTTTTAAACATTGGAAAAAGAGTAACAATAATTCACGTGAGAAAATACAATGCTATTTAAAAAACGATTATTTTGGATGCGCATTTATTATTTGTTCATCATGAAAAGTAAAAGCAAAACAAACAATTTTAAATTTCAGAAAATAACCTCATCTATTTAGCATTAAAGAAAATAGTTGTAAACAACAATAATTTGTTTGAACAATTAGGTTTGTTGACTTGATATAATGATTACCTCACACTAATTGAAAAGTGGATAGAAAGTGGGAAATTATAGAAAAAACTGCAAATTCTAGATTTATTCTAAGAGAATATTGTGATAAATAATGATGCATTGTTTAAACAATAATTTATGGTAAATTTATCTTATTGTTGGTTCGCTATAACGGAATAAATGATAATAAGTTTAAAATTGAAAAAATGCGACTTTCTATTTCTATTCTGAAAGAAAATTATCGGTTTTTTTTGGACTCTTTTTAACAGACTTATGGAGGTGATATTTAAAAAATAAGTTATGGGTCGTATTCTGTGGATAATTTTGAAGATAAATATTTAGTTATAACAAATTTTTTTTTAATTTCTTGGACCACCCTAATATACACATACCCACATGTTTTTTAACAAAACTCTTTGTCATAAACCAAATAATAAATAGAAATAAAGTTATATGTTTAAGGAAGCTTGATTGGCAGAGTGGCAAAAGCAAAGGGGATTCTGTCCTACCAGGGCTATAGGTCGGAAGAGCTGGAGGACTAGACAATTCGAATACTGCGAATAAAGAAATTCAGTAAAACAGTATATTAACAGCAGCCGACTAGTTAGAAAAGCTTGGAAAAAGGAATATAGTCTCTAGCCTACGAGTTATATCAATTTTGACGATTCAGCATGTTTGAGCGTAGCTATCGCCTTTTACAAGTGGAAGGCCATGACCTTAAATTTTGTTGACACTTCCAAAAACAGTAGTATCCGAAGCCTAGATTAACGGTTAAAAACCTTACTATACCTTGTCAGATCGGGTCTCGAAAGTGTGCATTTAAAACTTTTAAAAATTATGATTAATGATAATATTAATGAATTGCCGTCCGCAGTGATGCTTTTGTTTTTTACTAGTTTAGCATACTATTGTTTTGAGAGTGCATGAAAAGATCAAATTGTAATGAAGACGTGTTTAAAAGGAAGAAAGGGCATAATCTTTTGGGAACAAAACATGTTGTTTTTTAGAGGAATTTAGGCAACCTTTGTTTTTGAGATTTGCAAAAAAATGGTTCACAAAGTCGTATATATTTGAATTTTTTGCTTTATTTTTTTAAAGGGCATGTGATACTTAGAGATTTATCGATTTTATCAGTTTTAGGTTCCCTCGCCTTTTTTTCTAGAATAATAAATATTTTTTCTTCAAAATCTGGGAAATGATAGTGAATATGCTCATGGACTCCCTCGTCACTTTTTTTGTGGGTTAATAAAAAAAATTTAATTTTATTAAATGTAATGTCTGTGTATTTTAGGGTTATGTGTTTTACAACTCTCTCCTATAAGTATTCTAGAGTGCTTACCGACAGCATCGGTACGACAGAACCTACATTATCGGAATGACAGAGATATGAAAAACGACCCTAACCTCAAAATAATGCACATGCATAACATTTTTATTCAGCGCAGTAATTTTTTTGTTATTATTCGAGGAACGTCCGTGATGATATTTTATAGCATCTCCGAATCCACACGACACACATGTCCACTCGACAAAGTATCACATGCCCTTAAACCCAAATAACAAAATTAGAATATTTTCTAAATTAACAAAATGGCGGTGGTTTTCCTGTAAATATTGATAACCGATTTTCTCAAAAAACCTAAACTTATATTTTCTGCCAATTTTTTGTTGAATTTGTACATTTTCTTGATATTTTTTCGCATCTGCGGTTTTTTTTGCAAGAAAATCATAAAAATTAAAACAAAAACTGGTGAAAAATATAAGTGGGGTTTTTGAAAAAATCGACTGCTAATATTTTTAGAAAAATCGTCATTTGATTAATTTTTGAATTTCGGACAAATTGTTGAAACGTAGTTCTTAATAAAAAAAATTTAATTCAGCCCGAATTATGCCAACCAGATTTCGGTTAAAGCTTTTTTTTGCTAAAGAAAAAAATACCTTTAACACCCTTCAACTATCTTAAATATAAGATTATCCTTCATGGATAGTAACACGAATAAAATAAAAATATTTCACTCTATTTTCATGAGCACATCTGACATACATATGACCTACATACAACTTCCAAACAATCTTATTTAATTCAGAAAAGATACTCGGAAATTGAAGAACTATAATTTAATTACAAATAATTAGTTCTGTTGATTTAATCTACTAAATCTAAATGAGATCGAAAAAGATTGAAACGGTATGAAAAAGGCGTGAACTTTCATTGACAAAGGGATAGAAAAATATAGGTGACGAATAGATAGAGATTAAGAAGGGAGGATTAAAAGAGTTAGGCGTGGATCTGGGTTAGCAAAGTAACAGTAGGATAAGAGAGGATAGAGAAGTGAGCATTAAAAGAGATAGCAAGACATATTTGACAGCATAATCAACAACTTTTTTTTTTAATTTTTACAATAATTTGAAGATTACCTGCGAATTCTAAAAAATAGACATTTTTTTTAAATGCAGTATTTTCTGAACGATGTTCTATTCGAAAAATAGATGATAATATATGCTACATGTATCTTGAATTTAGTTTTTGGCAAACCACTATTTGACACTAAAAATAATTATTCAAAATGTGGAATTTTCACATTGTTTACGGGAGAAAAGAGAATTATGTAGAAAAAAATCTGATCTCAAAAATGCTTTAGAGAACATGAAACTGATAGTATGCCTTTTTATACTAGCAGGACCTTTTTGTAAGTACTGAAAAAAATAAGAAAGGTAGGTTTTTCCTGAAAACCTTCTTTTCATATTTTTGAAATTCGATGAGAAAAATACAAAAAAAAAGGTTTCGGAATGCCCTTCCTTTTCTTTAATTGTTCTCAATTTTTAGACGGTTTCTGATTTATATAAAATGAAAAGCCTCCTATCAGGCTTATGGGTATTTGACCATTTTTGAGGACGGAAAATTAGTGTTTGTTTTAAATATGTTTTTTTTTTCGTAAACGATGAAACATATCACAAAAGAGAAGGCGCTGTTTTATGCAGATCTTTTATGGATGCATAAATTTTGATTTAAAAATTTTTTGTATCTCATTGTTTCAAAATTCAAAAATAATTTCTTTTGTGTATGAAGCAGTGGTGTACGTAAAAAAAACTAAAAAGATATGCAGTAAATATCACCATCCATTTCTAGAAAAATGGTTTATGGATGGATTTTTGAAACAATCCACTTTAAAAAGATTTAGAAAAATAGCTGTCATTTTTAATGTAACAAATTTTTGAAGATCAATTCGCAGATTAAGAATTTCTATGTCGAACAAAAAACAAAAATCTCGAATACCTGATGTGCTCCTGCACAGATAGGATAATTCGAACTGTGCACATGCACACATGTACACGTACAACTGTACATGTGCACACATACAGGAGACTCCCAACTATGAATTTTCAATTAATATTGTCTGATTTTTCTATTAAAAGTTCACGTACACAGATTATACCCTCCCAACTCTGCATATCTCAATTAATGCGATCAAACTTTCAACTTATATGTGCACGTGCATAGATTTTGATACTCCCAATTGTGGACGTCTAAATTAATACGATTAGACTCTTCATTTAAAAGTTCATGTGTATAGATGATAACCCTCACAAATGAGCCCATCTTAATTAACAACTATCAGTTTATCAACTCATAAGTCCAGGTGCACAGACGATAAGTTCTCAACTCTGCACGTCTCAATCAATAAGATCAGATTTTCAACTCATAAGTCCATGTGCACAGATGGTACCCTCCTACATCTGCAAAGCTCAATCAATAAGATTAGATTTTTAACTTACAAGTCGCCATGTACTGAGCGGATGCTTCCAAATTTGCGCGTCTTAATTAATACGATTATACTTTCCACTTAAAAGTCCACCTGCATAGATAGTACCATGGTAAATGTGCATGTCTCAGTTAGTACGATCAGATTTTCAACTCACAAGTCCACGTGCGCAGATGGCATACTCCCAGCTGTGCCCGTATCAATCAATACGATTAGATTTTAAAATTACAAGTCCACGTGCACAGATAGAATACTGCCCACTGTACAAGTGCAAAGGCGGGAAACTCCCGACTGTGCAAGTGTACAATTGCGTGTCCCATCTGCGCACGTGGACTTGTCAGTAATCTAATTATACGACATATTCTTGGTATGCACGCTTCACGGAGAGAAATATAGTTTGAAAACCTGGGTATCATTGTTAGAAATAGGTGACTTAGTCTAAGAAAAGTAAAGGAATTCATTTTTACGTTGGGCCATCTCACGAAGGATAATATACAAATATTAAGAATATGAATTAAATGGTTCAGACTAAACGCTTGTCGCTAGAGTAACAAAAGGTTCGGCCGCCAGGAACTCAGTGTAAGAACTCGTGTAGAGTCGGAGGTAGAGTACAGCAACGAAAGGAAGATCAAGTTATAAGGAAAGTAAGAAAAATAAACAGAAATTCTTATATTATATGTTTAAAAATAGAATCGTTGGTAGACGTTCGATGACAGCAGCTCGAAACAGATGATGTAACAGATGTTGTAAATTTACCCCTCAAAAAAAGTTTTATTTTTAATAACTGCACACAAATTATTTTTGAAATTATGCAATTGCACGTACGGTCACTTACGAACGAAATCGAATCCCTGATTAATATTGTAACTTTAAAGTTGAATTTGAACATTGAATCGAAGGCTAGCTGAAATTAGAAAAAACAAGACTTAAAAATGAAAATTTTTAAATGATAAGAATTTCAAAAATTTTTGCTAAAAGCTAGTAATTATTCATACATTTTTATAAAATAAAAGAATGCACATTGTGTGATGTAATAAATAGTATAATAGTATAATAAAATGAAAGCATAGGTAAGTGAAGCAAACGGTGTTTATTTAAATATTTTTTAAATTTTATTCCTAGAACAATATTAGAAGGTTGCGGTTTACAGAATTAGATAAAAAACAAAAACGAAATTTTGTAGGAGATCGAAATAACATTTCGTAAAATCGAAATTAGCCTATAAAGATAAAAACAAAAGTTACTCCTGAGCTAAAGTGGTTTTGACTTGAGGCCAAAAAAGTATGATTAACCAGTTAGATAAAAAATATACAGTGATTTTAGTTACTAAGAAATTATGATTTCTATACTTGGATACTTGTGAAGACAACCCCAAAATATGTTGCGTACCCAAAAAAATTGTTAATATTTATAGTTCGTGGGTATGCACCTTTTGTTTCGGTAAGTCTAATTGTTAATACGTGAAACTTCTAGCTAAATCCGCCAAAGATTTTTTGAGCGAAAAAAATTGTTTAATATAATAAGCTTTTTTCTATTAAAATATATGTAAAAATTGAAACTTTGACAAGTGTCCATTTTTCTAATTTTTTCTGTCGAATTGTTGCCCTGCAGCAAAAATACAAAAAAAAATTGTAGAATTTTTTACAAAAAGCCATTTTCTGTACATTTGGTGCGGGGCCCTTTACATATATGCACCAGTACAATTGTTTAAATTTGGAGTGTCTATCTCTGTTCCTGCGTATAATCTCTTATGAAAAAGAAGTATTGGTAGTATTGTATCTAATACTTTTTTCGCGAATAAGTATTGGGAATCCAATATTTTTTTGCGAATAAGTACTGGATATAAAACTTGCGGATACTTCTTTCTCGTAAAGGATAGAAAGACGGAAAAAATTTCGAAAATTACTATCGCTTATTATTACTTCAATGAATGGAAATACGAAAAATTAAATGATATGATTGAATTCGTAGCAATTTCCGAAATTATTGACATTTCCCCCGTCATTCTATTTCACGCATAAGCAGAGGTAGGCACTCAAAATTTAAACAATTTTAACATCATTTTGGTACCACTTTAAAGAATAAGTATACCAATTATAAAACGTTTATGGCTTTTTTCAAAACAGTTACATTAATTTAATGCGTGCAGATCAAACAATCATCCCTACTTGCATGCATTTAAACAAATTATTGAAAATTCCATGTACATTGTATTTCTAACGTACGTAGCTATAATTAATTGCAGGAATTCGTTTCCATAAAACTAATTTTCTCCATTAAAAATTACTATTTATTGCAACGCGATAAAATTACTTCAAAAAAAGCTCCTTTATCACTTTAGGAGATAAGTGTTTTTGATAACAATGTGTATTTCAGTTTGTACTTTCAAGTGTGATTTACTTGTTTCTTATTCATAAAATAGATGATAGGTTATTGACACATTTTTTGCCCACTTATTTTACGTGTTATTTGATTTTTTGCAGTACATATTCGTTGGAGCAAAAAATACTGAAACAACTATTGTTTCTCATAAGCTTGTATTGAACTTCAAATGTTAAAAGTTTACTGTTACTGTTTACTGTTAAAAATAAGTTGCGAATATTTCAAGAACTGCTGATTTATCAGACGTGTCTAAGATTTTTGGATTCAGGAGATCATTTTGCACAAGAATTAAATGAGAAACACGTTACCAACTCTCAGTATTGCCATTGCTCTTCGTTTACAACTGATGCGGTACTATGCCATTTGTGAAAGGCCGACTTAGGACAGTAGATAGATGAGAGGCGTTCTGGATACAAAATGCGTAAGATTATTTAATATACAGCTAGAGAGCAGAAGGCTGTGAGATTGGTTTTGCTCCTTGCGATGACTCACGAATCTGGGTCGGAAGTATTCGATTCTCAATATGTGACCGTCCGGGAGGAAGAGGACCTAAAGTGCCGTGGCTTCATTTCACAGAAGGAGCGATTGAATTGAGGAGCCGTTCCAATAGATGAACTCCATAAGAGGGTCTCACTTTGCATATTAATATCAATTAGAATTTTTCTGATATAGAAAAAATATTTTTTATTATGCAAGAGCAAATAAAAAGCTATCAATTGGAATGAAAAACTAAAAATAGATTTTTTCCGCATTAGATCCCGTTCTTCGCGGACGGTCACATTTTGATATTGAAAATCAACACTTGAATCTGTAAATTAGACTTTCTCATACAAAAATATTGAACAGGATATATTAAATAATTATTGCAACGGTGTAACTCATGGCTCCCTTTGATGCGTGCCGGCAAAATGCGCCAAAGGGATGAAATTAAATGTTCATGCTGAAATCAATAAAGAAACATTTGACATACGATTGGCAGGCTTTCTTTTTATAAACAAATGGATTTTTTAGACATTCCATATTTTTCAATACTTTCCATTTGAAAACTGAAAAATAACACCTGCACAAACATGGATTTAATTGTTAATAAATTCTATAACGACTACATTGTAAGTATAACGTTTTAAAAAGTGTCGATTGGTTTAAAAGTTGATTTTTAAATGTTATTTATTTCTTTATAATATTATTTTTAGATCAGTTGAGATGACGGATGCAAGAACTCGTTAAGCGCTCGAAACCGCGTAGAAGTATTGTCCACTCATGGAGATCGAGTGATACCAAAAAACTGGTCAAAACATAAATCAAAATATACCTTCTTATTCGTATTGACGCAGTCGACAAATTTTTTGCAGTAAACTTTTTAATCCTACAATTATTACGCAAGATAATATATAACAATAACACAGGACCACAACATTTTTTGAGAGTTTACTGGGACGTGAATAAATGTACTATATGTATATGGGTCATTCCATGTCAAATTTACACTCAAATTTTAGATTTCATTCGAGTAATTTTTTTTCGTTTCTTCGTCAAAAAATATTGGATACCTATTCCGTCTTTTTTTGTTTAAAGCATTTTTGTCGGAAATTCGGTTTTTTTGAATATTTTAAGTATTTTTCAATACAAATTCTCTACGAACAAGACAGAAAGTCCAAAAGTATTAGTTAATCTAAGCTAACGAAAAAATTAAGTCTGTAGAGATCAAACCCAAATACTCCAAGTTTAAAATCACTGACAGAACATAGAACAAGAGGCTGACGTTTAACTATGTCTATGGAAGATAAACAATTGACGATCAACTCAGACTGCGGAGACGAAATATTTTCATATGCATATCTTTACTTTCATGACAGAAAACGCTTGGGTTTGGAGTGTATTATTTAGGATTGGGGTTTTTGGGTTTGTAGGTTTGGAATTTGTGGGTTTCGTGTTGTTGGTTTTGGGGTATTTGGTGTTGAAGTTTAAGGGTTTGGGGTTGATAGATTGAGGGTATGAGTATGCAGTGTGTAGGTTTGGGGTTCGTGAGCTTGAAATTTAAAGGCTTAGGGTGTAAGGTTTAGGGTTGTGGAGGTTTAGTCTGTGTGAGTTTGAAGCGTGTGGGTCGGGGTTTGTGGTCTTGGTATTTATGGATTTATGGTAAATGAATTTGGAGTTCGAGGGTTTGGGGTGAGTGGGGTTGGAGTGTATAGGTTTGGGTTTCATAAGCTTGAAGTTGGTGAGTTTGGGGTGTGCGGGCTTAGGGTGTAAGGGTTTGAGGTTTGGGATTTGTGCAGAGCTTGAGGTTGGTGGGTTTGGGTTGTAAGGGTTCGGGGCATTTAGATTTGGGGTTTTTGAAGGGCTTGAAGTTGGCGGGCTTATGGTGTAAGGTTTCGGAGTGTGTAGATTTGGTGTATGTGGGTTTGGGGTTTGTCGGTTTGAAGTGGGTGGGTTTGGCGTTTGTGAGTTTACAGTTGGTGAGTTTGGGGCTTGTGAGCTTGCAGTTTCTGAGCTTGGGGTTTATAGGCTTGCAATGGGTAAACTTGGGGTTTGTGAGCTAAACGTGTGTGAGCTTAGGGTTCGTAGGCTTGGGATTGGTCGCTTTCAGTTTTCTGGATAGTAGAATGAAGGAAGGATGGATGAAAAAGTAAAAAAATAAGGAGTAAAAAATATGTTAATCTGAAGCTTTTTAATCTGTTTTTTAAAAATTTGCTCTAAATCCTGACGTTCTGGCACAATTCTGCGACCGGATTTGAGTTCAGAGACCCAAAAAACATTTAGTATACATATTCAGGTCCCAGTAAACTCTCAAACAATGTTGTTGTCCTGTGTAATAAATGCACTCGAGTCGCGGTACTGCGAACATTTTGCGCAGGCCGGCCCTTAATAGTTAGATCACGTAAGGGGACCACACTCCTCCGACTATTTACTATGTTAAATCTGTGTAGATGATACGTGTTTCTGTGTGCGCACATGTCAGCTGTTTACATCCTGACAGCTTTAGTGGCGCTTTGAAGCGCGAAAGAAACGTTCAAAGACATCAGCATTATAAAATCTCCCATCGTAAACATAGAATCTAGGCTATGCATCCCATAATTCCTATTAAATCATTTTTCATCAGTACCGTGAATCGAGTGCACTTACCAAATATTCCGATCGAAAATCGATGTTTTAGAAAACAGACAGCACTTTGTTTAGAAAAGTAATTTATGTATTGATTTTCATTAACAACTAATCTATTTGACATTTTTAATAACAAATTCCTTTACCGTTCACCCTTTGATATTTTAAATAATTGTTTTTGTTTTACAACAAGTTTGTTACAAACAGTTCTTAAAATACTAATCTCAGGTTTCCGTAAATAAGTTTAATGTTATTTATCGCTTTCATTAAGCTTCTGAAACGTTTTCATATTTCATGTTTCTTAAGCAGTAAATATAGGATAATAGTATAGAAATAAGACGATTATAGGGCTAAAATTTAAGCGTTAAAAAGACTGAAAATAAACTACAAGTCAGAGAATGGGCTAAATTCAGTCCTTCGATGGACCATTTTTCGATCGCAAAGCAGAATTTGGACATAAATTAAGATATAATCTGAATTTAAAAATAAGCTTTCAACATTGCTTCAATTAAGTCTAATTTAAAACTTAAATACAGGGCAAGCATAGGCTAGAACAAGACGACAAAATTATACGGAAATGTAAAAACAATAGCTTTATTTAAAATAAATGTACTTCAATATAAATTGTTTAAATATAAACTGTGTGGTATGATTAACTACAAAGATTGTACGTGTCACATCACTCGACTTTTGTCGTATTACGAACTTTATGCAAATGATGCAAATGGCGACGCATAGAGGTAGCCGCGAGTATGGCATGCCAACTTAAAACTTTCGAGAACTGAAAAATCGCTTGATTGTAGTCTTTTTTCAACTCGAAGAATCTCCATACTAAGAAAAGACGATTAAATCATTCTTTAAAACCAATAGACAAAAAATCAGACCGATTAGTAGCTTATTTTTGTTTTAAGACTCAGGAGAATTAATTTAAGTACTATTTTCATGATTAAATCAAGTTACCGGCTTACAATATATGTTTTATTATACATTTTAATTTACAGTATTGACAATCAATATTGTACTTTAAACGCGATTTTGCCCTGATTTGTGCAAATATTTTTATTATTAAGTCGTAATCAATAGAATTTACGAGTTTTGCGTTCGCTGCTAAGAAAGCTAGTTTGGATAGGTGTTCTTTACTCAATAAGTTTCTTAAGTCATTCTTTACTCACTGTAATGCTGAAAAAGATGGCTCTCAGGAGGCATTGTTGTATAAAATGCACATAAATGCGAAGTGCAATTTCCCAGTTAGGACAGATAATTATTAAACGTTTCCTAATAATGATCTTTAGAATCATAATAACCGAATATTCATTCAATTTTATAACCTAAACGAACGAATCAAAGTAGATAGACTCTTCGGCTAATTCCTTGTCTAAATCTTTACTATAAATTTCAATGAGTTCGCTAGTATTTTCTCTAATTTCGTTATCCGAAAACGTTTCCAATTGAGTAATAAAGCGAAAATGACTGTCGATGTCTTTTTAGGAATTGCTTAGTCTTAACAACGCATCTCCGAGATTGTTAATAATATTGACTGAGTTAACCTTTTTCCATCCTCTTCGTAGAAATCAAATTTATATCGTAGACTCGCAAAATACAGAATTAAGGATTCATACTGATCGATAGCATAACAAAATTCAGTGGTGGTACTTTGCAGAAGCCTATCGGTTGCGTCAATACGTTCTAAAATATCATTCCAAGTTACTGTGAGAATACCATTTTCGAGTTGGCAAAATTGTAAGTATAATCCTAGACAGGGGTACCTTCTATACTGATAAAGTTTTAATGAAAATACGGCAATAGATGTCCCCTGCACGCTTTGTTTCCCTGAGGGGTGACGTGGGCTGACTCTGCGCGCTCACCTGATTTGCGCATTTGCAATTTCTTCCAGTGGGTCTACATATAGGACAAAGTTTTTAAACATCAGCCTCACACCATGAAAAAACTCAAGGATCTAATTTGTAAAGAAATCGTTGCTATACCCGTCGAGATGTGCCATAATGCGACCGAAAACTTCAGGGCTCGCCTTCATCAATCTATCGCTGCTGGTGGCCGTCATCTTTCTGATATCATCTTCAGGACTTGATGCATAAAGCCCTATAACATAAACTCCATTTCCGTAAGTTGCGCCTTTTTTTGCCCTTGAAAACTGCATGTCTGTTTTGCCGCACCATGTACATGATGAGCAAACAAAGAAAAAAAACTTGCGGCTTTTAAGGAGCAGTCTGCTGCTGTCTTGCCTACCAGATTTAACGAGTGAGCCGCTTATGTTCTTCAGTCATTTTAGGGGCGTTGTCGTAAGAGTAACCAATAAATTTTATCACGCTCATTACCCGATGAAGAACATGTTCCCAATAAATACTCTCTTTCCCGTATTGTTGTTTTAAGCCGCTATCTATCGTATCGAGTACGGTGTTCCTTAATACATCTTAATTTTACACCTTCGCGATGTTTATAGCTGTTTTCATGACGAGCTAATAATTTCGATGCAATTTTTCTAATCATTAAAGCCTGATGAGCTGCTGATTCATTTTCCCCAAATACTAGTTACTAGATAATCCGGCACTGCACAAACAATTTCAATGAATTTTCAATAGTAAGAGCTGCTCTGGAAAACAATCTTTCAGCAGGTACGAACGTCGGTGGAGTACTTATGAAATCTTTGGACATCTGTAATAAGTTTAGAGAAATTCTTTCGTGATTAGCCCACCTATTTAGAACCTCTTCTTTTTCCCAGCGCGCTTCAAGGGCATGAAGTCATCGATTTCCTGTTTACGCGGTTCCATGTTTATCAGTGTGGAAAAAGATTTCTCCATCTCGATGGTTGACTTCAAACCTAAAAGGTTTTCCGTTTCAGCTACTTCACCGAAATCTGCTGTGTAAATCATATCAGGACCTTTTTGTTGTTGTTGTGTTTCATAATAACTGTTCTGATACCCTTCTTCAAACTTTTCGATGGCCTCTTTTTCTAGTTTCTTTCCCCAGACAGTTCGCTGAAAAGTTTCTGCCTTGTCTCTTTTATGTAGTATAAGAACTGCACAGTATATAATTCGCTGGAGCGCCTCCAACCTCCCTGGCTCCAATCGGCTGCCTCCCATTTTGTTGCAACAAAATTCAGACTACTTGCGGGACTCACACTACGCGCAGCGTCACACAACAAAATAAACAAAAACCTGTCCTTAATTTTCCCTTTAGTTATTAAAATTTGTTACACGATTACATACTATTACATACTAGTTTTAATGTGTGTGTGTGGGGGGGGGGGGCTGAAGCAGCCCCCTAACGCTCAAGCTATAAAGCCTATTTACCACACTCGTGTTTATTCTCAATGCGTAAATGGCATCCTCCTTTGTTGTGGCAAAGTGATCTTCATTCACTCTGCCATTCTGCAGCCTCCCTAGCAGGCCGCAGGAGAGAATACGGTCAGACTAGGGTGGGTGGGCCGATCCTTTTTGAGGTCATCAGTTAGATGCACAAACTCGAAGCGCTGGCTTGGTGTGTTATGTAAGTGTTTGTGTGTGCGTGTGTTTATTATGCAAAATTGTCCAGCGACCACCCCCAAGGCTAGTCCCCTCGACATGGAGCCCACACAACGGTACGTAACCCTTGTCTTTGTGTGGGTACCTACAGTTAAGGTGGGTTCCGCACCACGGGAGCCCCGGTTGCAGTATATAGAAAAATTTACATTGATACGGGGTCAGTTATCGAACCCCAGCCCCCCGCACGGAAACCTGATGCGCTCTCGTCTTAGCCGAGGCTCCCTTGATTACATGGTAACTAGTAACATTAAATCCTTAAATGTTATTCGTGTCAAAATTTGTAACATAATTTTTATAGGCTCTGCAGGTTTATAATATTTTTTTCAAGGAGTCTGTATTATCATCAGAAATAGTTACCAATTATCCGTGTAGATGTCGTTCCACAACCTGTGAAATCATAAATGAAAGCTATCGATTAGGTTAACTCTTCAAAAAACAGAAAATACTTCAACTTCATTTTTGAAAAGATGGAAAATAAATTTATCAATTCTTAGAATTAATTTCTTCTGAAGAAAGATCTACTTAAGTTGCCCACTAAAATTATAAATTTTCAACAAAGAATAAAATGGTTAAATTTGAAGAGATAAATTAGTTAAAAGATTAATTGAATTTTTAAAACAATTGACATAATTTTACACAATTGTTTAAACACTTGTAAAGATTCTCACAAAATTCACGTATTGAAATTAAGAACCATTTTAATTTTCATTTTTCAAGAAATCTTAGGAAAGTTCATAAATTTTCTGTACGCCTTTCAAAACTTTCTACAATTATATAATTTTTTTCTGCAAAGTCTTGATAAATGTACATTTTCTTTAATATGATTTCAAACCTTTTCGGGTTCCATATTATTTTGAAATTGGAGATGTCTCTTGAAATTAAAATGAAGAAAGGATTTATATGATTTTTAAATCATTGTACAGTGACTTTAATGTTTTATAAAATGTTGTAATGCTGCTAAATTGATGACTGTACCTTTAACATCTTATGCATTATTCTAGTCAACTGCAGTAAATAGTTTGAATTTTGTTGCTCGGTTTTTGATTTCTTCTTAAAATTTATTTTAACAATGAGAAATAATTTTACATTTTCCCATGAATCTGATGATCATTTTTTCATTTTATTGAAATAATGTAAAAATTTTCGAAAACTTGCTTTTGCCAAATCTTTGAATGTCTACATTTTTGCAATTCTTTGAAATATTTGACTTGCCGTTTACCGATGCGAACTTAGAAGGAATCAAATATTATTAATACATTTTGGAAGAAAGTAGTCTAGTAGTTACCAGGACAAGGAGCTCATATAAATTTGCACATTGTTTAAGAAATTCCAAAGAATTTTTTTTTTTTTAGCGTGCCCTATACAGTAAACAAAAATTCCCAGTCATTTCTTTCTTTTGTTCTGTTTCAAAAAAATTGTTTAAGGTCATTGAAGTTAAAAATTGTAACTTCTAAAGATTAAAGTTCTTTTCTTGACTATAATACTGTTTTTAATTAAACGTTTAAGAATGTCGAAGATTCTGGATTTAAAACGAAAATGGTTTAGTTGAAAATTGAACTATTTTCTTGATCATTCGTTTTGTTGGTTCAAGAATTTTTTATTAACGGGTAAAATTTTGTTAATAATTTAACTATATTGTTAAAAATTCATGTGTTTTGTAAAAATGTGTCTTTTGAGTGTAAAATTAAGCGTTTTGGTTGAAAATTCAACTACGTGGTTGAAATTTGAAGTAAATTATGGTAAATTCATTTTATTGTTTAAAAATTTTATCTATTTTTTGAAAAAACTTTTTTGTTTGAAAATTTGTTTTTTACCTGGAAATTTAAGTAATGCAGTTGAAGGTTGATTATATAATTTGAAAAGCCATTTCTTTAGTTAATATTTCAACAATTTTGTTGAAAGTTCGTTTTTTAGAAAAAAATTAATTTCGTATGTTTAAAATTTGAACTGTTCCATTTTTGAAGACAATTTTTGTTTTTAATATTACAATTAAACTATTTGTCTAATAATTTGCCTATTTTGTTAGAAATTAGTCTGTTTTTGGTGGAAAATTGAACTTTATTGTTCAAAATTTAAGTACTTGATTCAAAGTTGAACTACTTCGTTAACATTTCATTTGATTGTTTGAAGATTTAACTGCTTTGTTGAAAAATGGTTATTTAGGTTAAAAATTAATTTTGTTAACTAAAAATTTTAAAATTCCATTTTTGGTTGAAAATTAAACTATTAAAGTTTTTATTGAGAAGAGATTTTTGATTAACAAGAATAAATCCACGCTATCATTTGTAGTCATCAAAATTGCAGAGTTGATAAATAAGTTAGGTTATGTCAGTTGTATAAAGCTTAAGTTGAAAACATTCAAAATTGAGCAACTAAAATATTTTTAAATCATACACTTGTTACATTAGATGTTAAATATATTAGATGTTAGTATTAACTGATAAAAGAGCGTGTTTTATCAGATGACTTTATGATAGAAGAGAAAAATGGCAAGTTGACAGTAAGAACTATAACACAGATGTTGTTATAAACAATTCAAGGCTGTATTCAACCTATGTCCAACACTTCCCCTCAAGAGCGCAGCACTTTACTTCACTAAATTTTCATTTAAAGTTGAAAAAACACTTTCGATACTTTTCTCTTGGTAATATTTTAGTTAACACATCAGCCATCAACTCAGCTGATTGAAGATAGTGCAACGTAATCAATCCACGTTCGAGTGTTTCCCTCACGGATTGATGTATATCAATATAGTTTCCTTCTCGAATAGAAGACTGGATTATTTGCAAGTCTTTGTGCTTCTTGCTTCTCGTGGTAGATTTTGATTACTTCTTGATTCCCTAATCACACTTGTTTCAGAAATCTAGTTGAACATAATGCTTCTTTCGCAACTTCAGTGATCAACATGTAGTCGGCTTCGTTGGTTCATAACGCCACTGTGCGTTGTTTCTTCGCCTCCCAGATCACTGCTTCATTCGCAAGAACGAACACACATTCAGTGTAAGATTTTCTGTCCTTACAATTGATTGCAGTTCTTCTCGTACGTGATACGCAGGCTCATGTTTCCACGTAAATAACGTAGAATTTCTTTCTCTGTGATCCAGTGCTGTTTTTGATATATGCTGTAGAATTAGCTGAGAAAATTGACCGTAAATGCTATGTCTAGTCGTGTTGCAACAGCCAGGTACACGAGACTTCCTATTGGTTCCCTAAAAGAGTATTCGTCATGTTTTTCAAATCAATCCTTTCTCTTCTACGAACTTCGTATTTGGATCCATATCCATAGCTACCTATTGCATTGATGTCCAGCTTGCTTTAGACCATGTAAGGCCCTTTTTATCAAGCAGACTTTATTTTCTTTCTGGAGTGCTTACAGCATTCTTGTCGCTGATCCTGTTCGAGACTTTCCTTGCTGCAATTTTTCCTTTATTGTGATTTCAGATAACAGTTCTTCAAAAAGCTCAGGCACCTCTTTATACACTTTTTTTTCTAGTTCATCGCTTAGAAAAAGCGATGGT
Organism: Druon quercuslanigerum; assembly: GCA_010014905.2. NCBI lineage: Eukaryota > Metazoa > Arthropoda > Insecta > Hymenoptera > Cynipidae > Druon > Druon quercuslanigerum. Next base: position 35,928 of record JAAAKG020182302.1, read on the forward strand.
TATGTCTAACTGATCAACAATCGTGTCGTTCTGTACATCAGGAGCCATTAAGTCTTACGGAACTGAGTCGAACCAAGGAGAAAAAGTTTCGTTAAAGCCAAGGTTAGGGCGTTGTGAGTAGCCCTTGACTACCAATTGACAAGTCGTACAAGTCGACATCCAGTGACATTTCGACCCTCGGGATGATTTGCCAACGCCCAAGTTCTATTCTTTACAAGAGCTTCCAATTTGCGTTGAATTTATTTTTTTCATTCCTTGGCTTCGGTTTTGATGAGTGCTTCCTTCAAGCAGATTTCTGCAATGTTAGCACATTGATATTGTTCTTTTTCGAGTGTTTCGTTGCTCATCTTGGAGGTTTTTGATGGTCTTCCTGGGTTTCCAGTTGTGATGATTTTAGGAAGTTTAGCTACTCTTCTTCTTTTAGTTTCTACATAATTTTCTGCTCTACATGATTTTCGGCTTATTCACATGCTCAAAAATCTCCATTTTCACTATCAGAGCGGAAATCGTCTTTTTGTACTTCGTTGACTTCAACCTCTGAAGTTCGTTAAATAAATTGGCTCCACCAATATTTTCTCTACTATTAAATTCTTTTGTCCTCTCTGGACGAATTCTTCGTATTTCTTCGTCGGCAGAAACTCGTTAAGAAGAGTACAATCTCTGGTAATTGCTACTCTTTCAGCTTCGGTCAACCGAACTCTGTATCCTTCAGATTCTTCAGAATATCCCAAGAATAAGCTTTCATGTGTTCACTGATCGTACGTGTCAGTTCCGGGTGTCTTATCCAAACAATGTCCCTTACTTCTAAAAGTTATTGGATGCGAAATATCTGGAAGTTTTCTGCACCATCGTTCGTATGCTATTGAATCATTGAGGCTTCCTGAAGGACATCTGTTTCGCGAATAAGTAGCAGTTGCTACATCCTCTGCCCAGAAAGATTTAGGGAGACTTGATTCTAGCAATAAACATCTTGCCATCTCCACTAATGTGCGGCTCTCACGTTCCACCACTCCATTCTTTTCAGGCTTGTAGACAACAGTTAATGGTCGGGTGATGCCCTTCTTGTGTAAATAATCTTTGCATTCCTTGTTTAGATATTATTACCCATGATCAGGTTAGATACGTTTTATTCGTTGTCCCGTTTGCTTTTCTACTAAAATCCGGTAATATTTAAAAGCTTTTAATGCTTAGTCCTTCGATTATAAAAAATTCAAAGTGCTCATTTTATAAAAGTCATAACATACTTCGCGTCACCTTCAGATTGCGTGCGCGTCAGACCACATAAATCTAAGAGTACGATTTCTAATAATTTTGTCTTACGAGACGAAATCTTGGGGAAAAGACTTTGTGAAAACTTTTCTTTGATGCACGTTTTACAAACACAAATTTCTTTCTCTTTATCTAGCTTTTGGTGTCGGGAGATCGTCACGTTATTCTACCATACACCGAAAGTTTTCAAAGTTGGGTGGCAAGCTGTATAACAACGTAATTCTCAGCAAATCTTCAGTATTATCCACTTCCATTTCATAGAGTTTGTCCACATCATCTAAAAATTCATGAATGTGTTCTTTCACATACTTATCTTTAGCCATTTTATGCAAAGTAAGCTTCTTAACAAGGGCTTGCCTTCCTTGCTGGCCCTTTCGACTAATGATTGTGTGCAATGTCAGCCAAATTTCCCTAGCAGTATTGCACGTTTTGATTTGCTTTAGCTCTTACGGATTAATAGCTAAAACCAAATGAGTATAAGCCTTTCTATTTGCAACATCCCAGGAGTTCGCTGCCGCTTCTGATGCCACATTTCCTTCGATTGTCTTCGATTTAGGCTTTTATCCACTAACATATTCCCACACGTCATTTTTCACTAAAAGGGCCTTCATTTGGAGCTTCCACGTATACAAGTTCTCCTTGTCCAATGCTTCGATGCGCCCCAAGCGCGCGGAATTCTTTTTAAAAAATGTTTAACATCTCTTCTTCCTGAACGGACTTTTACATATACTTCGAAATCTTTCAATTTCCGATCACTCCCTGCGAGGATCTGTGCCAATAACATGTTGTAACTATGTGGATCTTTTTGGAATATAGAGAATATTAAAATAACTGTACTAACTAATGATAGAGCGCGGTTTATTAGATGACTTTATTATAGATTAGAAAAATAAAAAGTTGACCGTATAAACTATAACACAGATGTTGTTATAAACAGATCAAGCCTGTAGCTTTCTTTAGTATCGAACCCAGGCCCAATCAATTCTATAATTATTGTTTATGCATTAAAATCCAACACTCCTCACAAATGAACAATTTAAAAAAGGTAAAAATACAATTTAATGTTGATAATTTCAATAGAGAATGCAGCACTCTCAAATTTTGACGATTAAATCGAATGCTTTTTATTTAACACAATTCAGCTCTATATTGTTCATTTTTCAATATCTGATTTATATTTGCTCCTTTTTAATCAAGAATTCAATATTGCCAAATATGTAAAAAATCTTCTTTTATTAAAAACAATTTAAAATTGAATGAAGTTTGAAAATAAGTTGTACAGTTGCATTTGGTTGTTTCAAATTATGTTCTGCTAAGCCAAAGTACAACTCTTCCACTATAGGAAAAAAAAATTTCAGTATGTTCACTCCGGTGGATCGCGTAACCGGTTTAACCAGGCAGCGGATGGGTCGAACCAAATTCGTGCCGAGCGAAAACCGACGGGAACGAGTCGGTATCGTGTCGATATCGGGAAATATCGTTTGACAGCATCACTACTTTCTTCCATCAATTAAGCTGGCAGATCTAGAAGTTAGCAAAATATATGAAATCACAGGCATCAAGAAAGCTCAAGCAAAATGTGGAACGAGAACTTCGTAATTATAGAAAACAACTTCTCCGCTTATCTACCTCAAAGAATCGCAAAACTGAAGAGGATGAAAATCTGCTCATGCAATAGAAAAAGGCCTGCGAAGATGAATATCTGGGCTCAGTACCTGAAAACCTTAAATGTATGAATGGTAACTTCACACATTAAAATTTCATGTATTATACCATTAAGAAAATCTTACTAAATATAAGTTACACCATATTCGACTTTTTCATTTACTAGGTAAAAGTGTTGGCACATGTGTAAGTAAAAAAATATATAGGTTGGAAAATAGTAAATGTTATTTAATAATGATACAAAGAGACTTATAAACCAGACTTATGTATCCAACTATTGTGAGAATCATCCAAACTAACCATTTGACAAAAAGTTTATTTCTGCACTTTTTGAATACTTTTTCAACAAAATAAATGTCTGTATGTCTAACATTAACAAGTTTCTGTTCGTAAAAACTACCTGAAAATTTTTGTAATAATCTTTGAGCATATACCATGGTTTATAGCATATATTTTAGTTGTCCAATTTGGTGAATCATTCTCAAATTTACTTATACGAACTTTATCTCAAATTCAAAATTTCAGAGTTTTAAGTAATTGTGACATTTTATGTTTTGTACATATTAAAATAACAAATTTTCTTTTTCATCTTGAACAGTAATTTCGTTTTGTTTCATTCCAATAGTTTGATGTCTGCTATCATTGTAAGACACAATTAAATCTTTCAATATATCTAACCAATTTTAATTACTCTAAGTTAAATTGTATACAGGTCTTATTTTTTAATGTTCGATTAAATCGCTCGCATACTGATGCTTTTAAATTACTGAATGTTGAGTACTAATTTATCCTGTTTTGTTTCATCAGATTTTCGAAATGTAAGTCATAACATTCTTTAGCCTCTATCAACATATAAATTGTTTGGTACACGTCTGTTTTTGTGTATGATTCCATTCCTGCAGTTACATATTTACCTTTCCTGGATTTTACAGGAACAGCCCACGCAAATGTCAAAAATATATTAATTACATTTAAGATATATTTTTAGCCTTTGTTTCTTTTTCGTTGGTTTGCATTTCAACAATATCCTTTTGCTAGGTCTCATCGATGCTACGGATATCATAATGTTCATGTTCGTAGTTTCTTCTAGCAGCCTTTTGTGTCTCCTTCGTCAGCTGCAGCTTCTCATAATCCATTGTTGTGTATCTTCAATTTGGTGTACAACTGAGGACTGAGTTTTGAATTGCGATGCACTAGTTCTTGAGTTGATTAAGCATCAACTTTCAGTATATTTCAAAGTTTGTTTGTGGAAGTTTCCAGAGTTTCAGTCATCATGTTATTGTTAACAACTTCAGCTACATTGCAAAACTTTTTCTTTTCGATGCCATAATGTACACCGGTGAGCTCATTTTGCAAATTACTAAAATTTCGACAAAGCATTGATCAATAAATTCGGATCATCCCAATAAACATTCTCTGGCTGATTGTTCTGTGTAAAAATCATGTAATTTAAAATTAAACCTTTAACTTAAGAAAAACTCTTCGTATTTTGTATGTTAGATGGCTAGAAAATGTTGAAACTTTAAAGTTCTATTATTAAAAGTGATCCATCAACTTTATATAGAGATCTGCGCCACAGTCAGTTAAATCGGCAGCGGCGTTTAGGATAAATGTCATCGGCGACTGGCGACGTAGGTGTCGGCGCGTGTTTGTACTTTTTTTCGTGTATTCTTTTGTTTATTAATAGAAAAAAGGTAAAGAAGGAAATTATTAGTAAATATTTATGACTTACTTGCATAAAACTTTTAATAAAAGGAAGACTTACAAGAAATTTTAAATGATAAAATCGTCATGGCACAAAGGGTGCAATATATGGAATATATGAGATATGGGAGTTCGAAAATTTTTGTAACTTTCTTTTTTAATATTCCATATCTTTGGTTCTAATTAACCGATTTGACTTAGCTTTAAAATTGTTCGCATTGATATGTGCATTTAAAATTTTTCAAATGTATGTTTAGAAAAAGGTATTCTTTTCACATTTTTTTTTTGCAAACTCGCGTCGAAATCGAAAAATACGCGTCCTCCGATGTTTTTGATTTTTTTTCATAAGAAGAGATACATGTGCTTCACAAGTCCTGAAAGTTTTATTTTGTGACCGCCAGTTGTTAATGAGAAAATAATTAATACGTAAGGTTCTGCACGACAAAGCGACCATCATTACGCCACGTCTACTGCGATTCGCGAGAATTATGTTGTTTTTCTTCATTGGAATGAGTTTAAATACGGGTTTCTTTAGTCTATTCGTATCTGGATACGTCGCTGCTAAAATGCCTGTTAGTAAAAAATGTTATTATCCTTTTGGCAGATCTGACCACAGTAATATTTAAAAAAAAAGCCAGACCTGTTTCCGAAAGTATTTTCGAAAATTTTCAATTTATTACAAAAAAAAAACATTTTTTTTGTGAGTTTCCGTAAGAAATTTTCGAAAGGACAAACTGCGTCTTCTGATACATGTAGGGACCATGATTCTCACGTCAGTGAAATTCATGAAGATAAATTTTCAGATCAAATTGATATAGATGTGGACAGTAATATTTTATCTGAAAGTGATTCTGAATTTTTTAAACTGGATAAAGAGAAAGCCGTTTTCTCTCTAAAAAGCCTGTTTACGAATTCTCGGAGTAGAAGAGATCAATATTCTGGAGCTAAAAACTAAAAAACAAAAGCAAGACGGCTTCCAGAATAGTATGTGAAAGGATACGCTGCAAGCTTTTTAATAAAACCCTATTCATGAAAATCACGAAATTGTAGCTCATTTGAAGGAAAATTTTGGAAAAGCTAAACTTATGTTTATTGGTGGGAATATAAAACAATTCGCTAAGACTAATTCTCTACCATTTCAAACCGTCAAGCATTGGATAGCCCAGTCGATTTGTAACCCTGCACAAATATTGTGTTATTTTAATGAATATCAGAAGTGTCACGGCGATGAGAACCTTACACTTCTTTTTAGAAAGAGCTTACGTCGAAAACTTTGTTGAAGATATCAAAATTAAACAGTGGTTAAACGTGGATCGATCAGAATTAGAAAAAGTGGTGGCCCCAGTAGTGAATTTATTAACAGATGAAGCGAATATATGAAACAACTTTTCTTCGACATGAGTTTCTTGGCAAACAACAAAGTTTGTACATCCACAGCGTGAAGTATAATTTATTAAAGGTTAACATTCTTGTTCAACTAGATTTGGCTGAAAACCACGCGATTGATTTACATGATGCTTCTCAAGGTAATCATTGGTCAAAAACACAGGTGACAGTTTATGTTTTAGTGACATACTACAAAATACCTAAAGTTGAATTAAAACACGCAAGTTACGCTATAACATCATACATAAAAGAACAAAATACGATATCTGTGCATCTCTATCGAAGAAATGTAATATACTTTTTACGAGAAAAAATAGGAGTTACTGTCAACTTCGTTATATACAATTCAGATGGTTCAGCGGCACAGTACAAAAACCGTAAGAACTTTGCCAACTTGACACTCAACGAGCAAGATTACGGATGTCAAGCGGAACAGTTTTTCAATGCAACTGCACATGACAAAGGTCCTTGTGATGGCATTTGTGGAATTCTTAATAAGGGGGCTGCTAAAACAAGCCTTCAGCGTCCGTACGACAATCAGATCACAAAAGCTAGAGATATGTACAGCTGGGCTAAAGGACATTTCGAAGACCTTCATGTAGAATTCTGGAATAACGACGAATACAAAGCAGAAGAAGCTCTTTTAAACATAAAAGAACGCAATTAAATGTTCACACACGCGAAATATTATAATAAAAAATGTATACTAGATATAAAAAGGTATTTTTGTTAATTTATTGAATAAAGTATATTTTAAATAATGTTTAAAAATTGAAATTAATCGATTGTGGTCTTTAGTTTAAGGGCATGTGATACTTTGTCGTGTGGTAAATCGTGTTTAGACCCCTCGGCTTTTTTCCTAAAAATCAAAATGTTTAAAAACTGAATTGGGAGACTCGAAAACATAATATAACGGACGTCCCTAGAATATTTTTTTAGGGATAATATCAAGGAAATGTGTTGTGCTAAATAAGAATTGCATGCATGTGCAAGATTTTGGGGTTAGGATCGTTTTTCGGCTCTGTCATCCCGATAATGCAAGTATCTGTCGTACCGATGCTGTCGGTATCATTACCCATATTTTGAAGACAAAATCTTTATTATTGAAGGAAAAAAGCCGAGGGAATCTGACACTTATACAATCGATCCAATTTTCTATGTATCGCACACATTCATCAAATTTTTCAAAATTAAAATTTTTGAATTAACCCACAAAAATGAGTCCGGGGACGTCCGTTAGAATTTTTGCTATCATATCCCAGATTTTGAAGGCAAAATGTTTATTATTGTAGGAAAAAAGCCGAGGGAATCTGACACTGATAAAATCGATACAATTTTTTAAGTATCACACACATTAATCAAATTTGTCAAAATTAAGTTTTTTGAACTAACCTACAAAAAAGAGTCCGGGGACGTCCGTTAGAATTTTTGCTATCATATCCCAAATTTTTAAGACAAACTATTTATTGTAGGGAAACAGCCGAGGGAACCTAATGCTGATAATATCACAAATTTTCTAAATATCACATCCCCGTAATTCCGTGTAACGAGTGTAAAAGCTGATCAAGGCAGTCCTGAAATCAATATTTTTTCACGCGTATTTAAAAACAAAGTTAAGACAACGTGGAACAAATTTTTGGAAAATATTAATAAATACTAAAGGACCGTTTGTGGCAAAGCACATAATTAAGGGAAGAGAAAAGTTTATTTATGAAAATACGAAATATTGACCGACGCATTTAGGCTTTACAGCAGAAAATTGACTTCTATATTTCTGTGTCGGCAATCATGCAATCTGTATAACCCACAGACCCGTAGAAGTTCAAAGTTTGTTACTCGCTGCGGTAGTGCTGCTCTGAAACAGCAGAAATCGAAAAAGAATATCCTGAGTTGTGCACAATTCAGGGTGTAAAGTGGCCATTTTACAGCACAGATCCGGACACAAAAGGCTTCGGAGACTATTCGCTTCGGAGGCTACAAAAGCTATAAAATAGATAATTATCAGAGGTTAGAAGAGAGATCAAGCAAAATCCTCATGATATAATTGAATGTTATGTAATGACTTACTTTTTACGATGGTGGCACAATGTGCAAGTTTTCAGTGCTAGTGAGAAGTGAGGCTTCGGAGACTACTCCGAATTTTTACTCGCACTCATTTTTTTTTTTTAGTTTTTAGTATTTCTTTCTATTAGTATTTAGTATTCTTAAGTACTTATTACGGTCAATTAGAATGGTTTTGGATTTTATGCAAAACTTCGTGATAGACATAATGTGAGGGTTGTCTGAAGTATTAAATTTACAAGTTGGAAATTTAATATAATGATTTTTTGTTAGTATTTAATCTATAATTCAACATAGCATAGCTGCGATATCAAACAAATAAGTATCATTTACATAGATATGCCCCGAAGTTTAAAAAAATCAGGTCGGAGTCATATTTTGATCATCTTGGGGACGCTCTTCTATAGCAGAATGCACAGGTGCAACTATCATAAGTGAGAAACGCCGCGTTAGGCTGAGTTTAAATTAACGAAAGTGACGAGCACGCGCGGAGCTACACTTTCATGAGAACCGCCCATATAAGATACTGGATGTTCCATCCCACGTAATTTACTTGCCGTTCGCCGTCCAGACAATAGATTAAATACAGTTGTGAGTAGTTGATCAAGACGGACATTTGGTTAATCTTTGTGGAGAAGTTATAACAATTAGACTACACATCAAGTTTTTACGATAATGGGTGTTTTTTCAATAAAAAGGTTGTATTCAGCTATAATGCTTTACAATGCCGTAAGTGCTTCAGTCGACAACGAGCTGTCAATTAGTTAACACCTCATAATCTGCTGCTGACAAGGTTGGGCCTCGAGATCCCACCCTTCGCAGAAAGAAGAGAAAAAAGTCGGTGCAGATCTTGGTGGTAGTAGCAAATACTCCAGCGAATTCCGACTTCTATGGTCACTGTCCTGCTGTCTTAAGCAACCAACGTTTAATTCTTTTCCATTTAAGAGGAAATTTAAAACTTCCATTATTGTTGACGACTATCGCTCACTGTGCAGTACATGCACTTTAACCATGGAAGATTGATAAAGATTCATAGAACTTTATTTTCTACTACTGTGGTAGTTTGTGACGCCATCTGTGATTTGTTTAAAGAAGAAAGATATGTCTTCCTGCAGATGAAGGGCCATCACCAAAGAGCTCCAATATACAGATAGATGTCTTACTAGTCTTATGAAAAATTATTTATCTTTTAATTCTTGACAATCACATTACATAGAGAATACTAGTTGGCTTGAAGTAAATAATAATGAAAAATCATTAACCAATGCTATTAATTATTTTGATAATCTCTTTTTAGCACAATATTTGGTTTTGCTGAAAATGATCGCATAATCATTTTAAAGCTAAACATAAACTTATTTTGACAAGATAAAAAAGTGTTTACAAGTGCATTCTTGCAAACAGCTCCAAACAGCAAACAGCTTGCAAACAGTCATATAAAATTTAAATTAATAAGAGTAATTTTTACCAAGCGTTATATTGTCACATTAGCGAAAATTTCAGTTGGTACAATGTATTGAGAAACATCTATCTATTCCAATAAGTTTTCGTGCTTTAGAATTGTATGAATACCCTCTGCTTCCATCGTCCTCCTATCATATCGCCAGCATTTTTATTATTATTCTGATGTTTGCAGTTACTTTCCTCGTCTACAATCTAATTTCTTCATGATTTGTGGAACTTTCTTATATTTTTTGAAATCCATTTTCAAATTAAACTGAAATTAGGAGACACTTGGAAAAACATTTCTCAGATTTTAAACTTGCTACTGCGGTTTTGTTATTAGTTGAGTAAATTACAGAAAGAAATGCTGCTTCTAAATATATGTTAAATACTTTTTATTCTTCCACTACGCTTGACCGGTCTTGATAGTGTACTGACAAAATAAAGTGTGCTCTCCCATGCATACCCCAATGTTGACGAAATATGGTAACCCTGTAGCTAAGGATTCCTGGAACTACGGTGATTTCATCAGAATGCATTTTTTGCCAGGAATTGTTTGACATTATATTAAATATGAGACCCTAACGCATAATGTCGGCAAATACTAAAGAGAAGTTGTGATTAAAAATGTCAAAGAGATAGCATCAGACGAGTGATGCATACTTATGGAATGTATAAGCAATGCAATTGTTAAAAAAATTAGAGACCAATGAACTTGAAACTTACATTTTTTGTTTAATTCTATGAAAAATAATTACCTCAGCTTTCCGTTAGCAAATATGAAAGGCAGAACCGCTAAGGAATTTAATATTGAAAACATCAAAGAAATTATTTCAGACAGCTGACGCATAGTTGTGGAATGTCTAACAATCCATTTGTTCAAAAACACAAAGCCTGCTAATCGTATACCTAACGTTTTTTTATTGATCAGAGCTTACAAATATTTAATCTCATCCCTCTGGTGCATGATATCGGCACGCATCAAAAAGACTCACGATTTATTGAGATGGTAGCAGATATTGACCATTTTCAATGTAATATGACAACATTGCGATACGTATTTAATATATGCATTATATTACCATGGATACTTCAATACTCTGATTCGTAAGTCACCACAACTTTCATCATTTATATATCAAGAACTATGAACCCTATTCAATAATAATATTTGGTAATTGATGTTGGTTGTAGTGCGACTGATTGAATGTTCCATGAAAATCATATACTACTCTGCTGCTTCTGTCTTGAAGGTCGGAATGGTTCCGCATTTGCAAGGGCTGCGATTAGGTAGAGGTACGAATTTTTATTTAGACATTTTTTGAAAAATCCGTTTAAAAGCTTATTAAGTTGCGCGTCAAATGAGTCCTAACACATACATTTTTAAAATTGTGGAGGGCATGTACTGTGCGTGAAGTTTGAAAAAAATCAAGAATTTATCGAATGTTGTACCTCGATTTCAACTTTTAACATGACCTAGGAAAGTTATGGCAAAAACTTAAAATTCATACAAATTCATGTCATGTCAGACATGGCAGCGGAAAAATAGTGCAAATCTGGTAATTTTTAGCGGAGTAATTTTTTTCTCTGAGTACTTCATTTGGGGGTGTTTAATAAGGGACCAGGTTCTGTGTACAGGATTTCTACCCGAAACTCAAAAAGAACCTAAACCCGTGACCAATTTTTTAAGTGTTATGTGCTTAAATTAGAGATAAGACTCGAAAGACTAATTTATATGAATTTGAGGTCTTGCTACAATTTTTCTAGGTCATTCCACTAGTTAAAAGCGATGTACTAAAATCAAGAAATTCTGGAATTTGCTTTCAAACTTCTCGCACAGTATATGTTCTCCAAAATGTCAAAAATGTATGTATTAGGGCCCATTTGCAGCGCAGTTTAATAAGCTTTTCAACGGTTTTTTAAGAAAGTTTATCGTTCCATTTTGGACGAGTAGTCACGTTTCAAAGTCAGAAATGATTTTTAATAGTGCTTTCGCTGATCATGCTCACAATTTCCGACGGTAGTGTAGGTGATAGAAGGGAGGACGAGGAGAAAGGTATTTGGGATAGGGTAGAAAATATGATAGAAGAAAAAGTGAGAAGGCGCAGGAATGAAAAGGAGGACAGAGTAGATCAGGAAAGGATAAATGCAATGGAGTTGAGAATGGAGAAAAATGAAAAGGGAGACAAAAGATATTGTGAAAATGAGGATTAAAGTTAAAGAGCGGGGAACAAACAGAGGATGTGAAAGCTCTGCTACAGAGCATGCGATGACTTAAAAGTAAGGCAGGAAAAGTTAGGCTAAAGAGTAGAAAGGAAAACGAATTGGAGACCTGGGAAGAAAAGTCGAGAATTATGCGTAAAAAATAGGGTAAAGGATAAGAAGGTTTTCACCGATCAAGGTTTGACGATGAAGGAAAGTGATGTGAAAAGAATAATCCACGACAGGGCTACGAGGGAGAGGAGTGCAGGGAGGGCGGTGGAGGTAGGGTATCGGAAAATAAAAGTAGATGAAAAAATGTGGGTATGGGACTTACAAGAAGGAGGTGTTGGAAGTGCAAGAGAATTTGTTTCGTGGGAAGTAGGGGAGTGTGGGTAACGTAGGTTGGAGGAGTGGTAAAGGTGCTGTAATAGAACGTAACAGGCGTAAATAATAAATATGAGGATTTCTGGAGGTATATCCAGGAATTTGATGTTTTGGGACTAGTAGAGACGTTGGTAGATAGAAAGAAATGGGCTAGAGTAGAGCCAATGTTACTAAGAGGGTATAGATAGGGGCTTCAAGAGGCGGCTAGAGTAAAAAGGAAAGTAAGGGCTAGTGGGATAATTATAACAGGGGTTAGGGATGGATTAGAAAAAGAAGTTTATGGAGAGCAAAATGGGAAGGGTGTGCAAATGAGGGCAATAAGGATAGGAGGGATAACGAGAAAGTTTGTGACTGTGTACAATAGGGATGGAATGGAAAGGAATTAAGAAAGGGTGGGAGGCTTACTAGGAGAGAGAAAGAGTAGGGTATGGAGGTACTGGGGGGGGGGTGCTCTGGTGCAAGAATTGAGGGAAAGAGGCCTTTACAGGGAAGGGGGAAGCTTCGAAAGGTAATCGAAAGATAAAATAATAAATAGGGAGGTGGAGATTCTAAGAGACTGGGTGGCTGATAGAGACTGGGCGGTAGCGAATGGTATGATAACCGGGGATCAAGAAGGAGAATATACATATGTAAGTAAAATAGGGGTATCGGTGATAGATTATGTAGTCATGAGTATGCAAGGTTTGGAGGAGACTGAGAGATTCGCACTGGAAGGGAAGGTAGAATCAGACTGTCAGCCATTAGGGTTTTGGTTAAGGGGGGAGAGCGGCAGATGGCAAGGTGAAGATTTGTCGTTGGAATGGAGAGGATCTGAATAATGAGGAGATACAGGGACAGATAGGGAAGTTGAAAAGTTATAAGGCACACAAGAGATAAGGGAGAGGGTGAAGGGGGTAGTGCAAAGAGTATGGAGGGTGAGGTATTGCCAATAGGGATTACGCTAATGAATATGGCTTGCAAAGTAGGGACCGTACTTAAATTACGTGACGCATTATCGGTCTTGTATACGCGATGGTTTTGGCGGAGTAGGGCGGGTAGGAGCATTATCTACGAAATCTACATTCTTCAGTAAATTGAGGATAGATAGAGGATAGAGTGGATACGGAAAGGTTTTGAGAGAAGATGTTGGAGAGGAGAGTGGAGAGAAGGTAAGGTTGGAATATTAAGAGAGGAAAGAAAGAGTGAGAGGAGGGGGAAAGAACTCTTGAGGTTTTCTGGATGGATAGTGGATTGAGGCATCGGCGTCCGCTTAGCCTAACACTTTTTGCGATTTTCATAGCAGATATGGAAAGTTACCTATCGACCGGAGTAGTCGGAGGAGTTAGGGTTGGAGGGGTTAGGATATAGTCACTCAAGTATGCAAATGACATAGTGCAAATGACTGGATAAGAATAGACTAAGTCTGCATGCGGAAAAGTCCAAAGTTGTGGTGTTCAAGAAAGGAGGCGGTAGGGATAAGGGAGGTAGGTGGAAGCGGAAGAGAAAGTCGGTCCAAGAGGTGATAGATTTTGTGTACCTGGGCTTCCTGTTTCGGGGGAATGGGGCAGTGGATGGCAAAATGTAGATAAATGTAGTGATGAGACAGATGTGGGGCATGGGAAAGAAGTTATACGCAGATAATTTTGGAAGAAGAATGACATTGTTCGAGTCGTGAGTGGTGAGTGGTAACACTGAGGCGACATTAGGGATGCCAAGGAATACGTCTCACGAAATTGTCAGAATACAGAGGGGGAGAACAAGGTTAGGAATTATAACGCGAAGGTAAACGTTTAAGTATATGAAAAAATTTTGGAAGAGGGGAGGGGGAGTAAGCTCGTTAGGAAGTGTTAGTGAGAGAAGGATAACATGAGAGGGTGTGGAAACATGGAGGTTGAAAGGTAAATGTATTTTAGAGCGAATGGATTATACATGGATGAAGTTAGAAGGATGCAAGAGGAAGGAGAAGGTATATGAGATGCTTAAAGTGTACGCAGTGGAGAGAGGGAGAACAGGAACTATGTGTGGATTATGCCAAGGGAGAGAGCGCAATATTTGTGTGAGAACGGAGAGAAAGGAAGTCAGGAGCTTCTAGAAAGGATCAGATGCGGATACATGGAGGATTTTAATAGGTTCTGGCTTTTTAGAGAGAAGAGGATGTGTGAATTGTGCGCGAAGAGGATGCAAAAGTGGAGCACTTGTTGGAGAAGTGCAAGGTTGTGGAAAGGAGTCGTATAAGTATGGAGATCTTGTTGCATGGAAGGGAGGAAAAAGGGTATTAGCATCTGTGAAGGGAGAAAGGGAAGAAAGGAGGAAGAGGAATGGAGGAGAAAATATTGTAAATAGGAGAGGTACTAGGTGTAAGAAAATGGTAAATATTGTGAATAGTAAGTAAGTATTAGGTATTAGCGTAGACGCAGAGATTGGTAAAGCGGGAAAGTAGGGCGATTCGTGCGAGATATATAAAAGGTATATAAAATGGAAGTGTTAGCAATTTAATTTTTTAAGGCCAGTAGGACGATAGATAAACCTTGATCTATTTTGCTTTTGGAGTAACCCTAACATAAGACTCATTTTATGTCTCATGCAAGAAAGACTTTCTGTTCCAATAATATTATCCTATATTTGAAAGTTTGTCCAAGCTTCCCATAGAGTGATCGAGTTCCATGCATTGATAGAAAAAGCGGTTACATTATCGATGTAAACATTTCTAGCGATTACGTCACAGCGATAGTGCCGAATTAGAGTGGATCTGCTTTTTTTAGCATTTATTTAATCTTTAAACGATAGAAAATTGAAGAGTTTGCATTTATTTCTACGAGTCAATTTTTTTACTATTCAACTTCTGTTTTCTATGTTGCTTTGTAAACTATTTCGTAAACTATTTCGATTAAAAAATTAAGAGTTTCGCTTTTGTCCTAGGAGTCAATTTGTTTACGAAGTCATTTAAGAATGTCTATTCGACTACTCTTTTCTTTGATGCTTTGTAAATTTGCAAGTACTATTACTTATTAAACAATTTCAATTCAAAAATAAGAGTTTGAACTTTTATCTAGGAGTCAATTTGTTTTCGAAGTCAACTAAGAATTTCTATCCGATGACTCCTTTCTATGTTGCTTTGTAAATTTACAAGAACTAATAATTATTTAAACAATTTCATTTTAAAAATTAAGATTTCGACCCTTTTTCTATGAGTCGGTATATTTGCGGAGTTAATAATGCCGTAATCGTCAAAATAAGGCATTTTTAATTTAATAGCGTGACACGCCTGTAAATTCCAATTCTTACAATTATTAGTTTCGAAAATTAATTAGCGTTACTAACCGGTCGGCCATATTGCTTATAATTCATATATTAATGCTATCCAGGGCAGAGAAACTTGTACATGTACATTAGGCTGGGGCGAAAAACCAACATTGTGCGTCCAGGAAACGCCTTGGTGCGGAAAAGTGGCCCAGTCCAATCCGAAACTCAGCGCACTTTGAAATTTTGAAATCGGATAATATCAGTCTGTTCTTTGAGGGCGAAATCTCGAAATTTCACTAAAAAACACTACAATTTAAGGTTTTGCAAAAATGGGCTTACAGTCGATACCGATGCCTTCCAAGGGTGACTTTACAATGAAAAGTCATCAAAGGGTACTTAGAGGTCCGTACCGAGTCGCCAAAGTCACCCCATGCCTATCCTCATGGAGGGGGAAATGCCTCAAAATTGCGTTTTTTCGAGTAAAACAAAACGCTTAAATAATTTGCGGTCCCTGGGTCATGTCTGTCTACAAGCACACGAGCGTCTGTGCCACCTCTACGCTGAAGCTGGACACCCACCCCACGGGTCACCGATCTCCTCCC
This sequence comes from Druon quercuslanigerum, assembly GCA_010014905.2. Taxonomy (NCBI): domain Eukaryota; kingdom Metazoa; phylum Arthropoda; class Insecta; order Hymenoptera; family Cynipidae; genus Druon; species Druon quercuslanigerum. Next base: position 51,866 of record JAAAKG020182302.1, read on the forward strand.
CTCCCGCTCCGTCTGGTCGAGCGTTGTCGAGACTTGTCAGAACCTGTCAATGGCTCGTACTGTCGGCTCACGCCTAATGTTCGTTCAC
>JAAAKG020182303.1:0-25797 GCA_010014905.2 Druon quercuslanigerum
ACTACTCCCCTCCCTACCGAGTGAGTCACGCCTACCCCGAAAGGGAAACGGCTTAATGGTGTAATAATAATAATTTTGCTGTCAATTTTACCCAGTCATATATCGGAGCAGAAAATTCCAATTTAGTCAGTCAATATTTTATTTCAAAAATTATGATTTCTGCATAGGCACATATATTTCTACTTCGATATTTCTGGGCAATAGATATTGTTAAAGTACTTGAAAATTCACTTTTTTATTTAAAAATGATTAGAATTCTGTAAACATGTCATAAACCTTTTATGTCTCTTAAATTTAATGACACTTTTTATCACAAAATAATACTCATTAAAATAAATTACTTGATGCGAATTCAACAACTCATATCGCCCAATCAACTCAAAATTTATTTTACATACTCTAGCAGGTATTAAAAAGTTTTAGTAGAAAAACTCCTCTGTAACTAGTAAAAAATTTGAATTATGTTACCTAATATCCTGAGTTTTCAAGGAACTGAAGGATACTGAAGGATATGAAAGAATTTAAAAAAATATTTTCATACATTGATAACCATATCTGCTTTTTCTGATTTAACGTTATAAAAATATTGTTTAAAAGAATTTAATTAAACTATTCATGAAACTTGTAATAGTAAAAAGTATTTCACTATGAAATTTATGTCTTAATATAAATATAGACAATGCAATGAAAGTTTTTACATGAACTGAAACTGTAAAATTCTCTAATGTCGTTGGCGACACTCATGTTTCGCATATTTAACTAACATTAATTTGAATTTGATAAATAATAGTATAAAATTATTTTGTCAAATTTAAAAATGGACAATACAGAAAATCTCAAGCTTTAACTGTAAAAAACAATATGATGAATCACCTAATGAATAATTTTAGTAAATAGATGATTTGATGTGAAATCAAAAATCATAACAATATCAAACTGTTAGATTTTTAGACCATCCATTTCTTAGATAAGGATTCAGAGTTCTTCGTAGGAACCATTTGAACTACTTCTTTCATCCAATCTTTCGTTAAGTAGAAATTTCCAGTTTAGTCAGCCAATGTTAATTTCTGACAAATAATTAGCTTGCTCTAACAGAAAAGTCTCTACTCATATTTTTTAGGCAATAAAATATTCAACTTATAAGGGTGTTGGTTCCATCCGACTTTGAATTATTTTTTTGTTAGGTACGGCACTGACTCAATATATATTATTTCCGAAGGACTTGCGAATGAAAAAAAGAAAACTTGTCGAATATACGGGGTTTTGCGAAATCCACAGATCAAGAAAATGTTAAAAAATGATACCTTTTGTTGAGGAAATCAGTATTTCCACAACAAAAATGGATTTTGCGATAGATAGAAATTAGCGGGTAGCAGACGAGAGCATTTGAACGATTATAATCGTTTACAAATTAATTTTTTTATTCACAATTCTGACATCATCGACAAATTCTCGCAAACCAACAGATTTTCAAAGGGCCATTATTTGATGTTGATGACCCTAAATTTTGCGAAATGTGTTGCGAAATAGTGTGTGTGTGTGTGTGTGTGTTGTAACTGCATTTGTGATCAGCCGTTAAGCTAGTAGACTTGTAGAATGAAGGTGGCAGATAGCCTAGCAGCTGATTAAAAATTCAGTTGAAACACACACACAGGGCACGTCAATTTTGTCTACTTTTTTCTTCATTTCGCAACGAATTTCGCAAAATTTAGGGTCGCCAACATCAAATAGTGGCCCTTTGAAAACCTGATGGTTCGCGAAAATTCTTCTATGATGTCAGAATCGTGAGTAAAAAAATAAATTTGCGAACGATTCTAATCGTTAAGATGAAGTCGCTGCTACCCACTGATATCTATCTATTGCAAAATTCATATTTGTTGTGAAAAATAATGATTTTTTTCAACAAAAGGTATGATTTTTAAACATTTTATTGATCTGAAGATTTAGAAAACCCCTGGATATTCGACAAGTTTTCTTTCTTTCGTTCGCAAATCCTTCTGAAATAATATATATTGAGTTAGTGCCGTACCTACGAAAAAAATAATTCAAAGGCGGATTGAAACAACACCCTTAAAGACGATATCTAACTAAAGTATGCATTTTATACGCGGTATTAAAATGGCATTTTTATGTATAACCTTTTGGGTCACCTAATTTCAAATTCTTTTTCAAAAATATTGTATAAATGGCAATTCCAATATGGCGAACACAAAGCTAAAAAAATGCTTCGATTTAAATTAATCTTTTTCTGGGTGGATTTCTTGAGTTGCTAATTTCAAATCTATTTTTGAAACTTACGAAAACAAAATGGTGGACCCAACATGATGAACAAAAAACTTAAAAAGCACCTGAATCGAATGAAAATGATTTTTTTGTTTTAGTTTTTTTTTTTGTTTTAAACTGAACCACAATGTTAAAAGAAATTGAAACCGATATAAGTAATAATTACCATCTGCCTTTCTCTACTAAATATTTAATATGAATTAATATATATTGCACAGAGAACTTTGCTGTTTTTTAATTCATTTTAACAATTTATTGAATTAAAAAATTAATTAAAGTTCAATTGCAAATACAGATTCCTTAGGAATCATTTGTATTATTTCTTCAATATTCTATTTTTTGTAAATTTTAATAAGAATTGGATTAATTTAAAATATTTTTTTATTGTTTAAAACCAATGCGATATAACTACTTTTTTGCAAATCAATAAATAATATATTGAATTATTTACAAAAAATTATTTGAATAAGTATGAAAGCTTTTTTATGTAACAATTACATTTCAGACGAATTCTCTAAATACAATATTTATTTTGTTTATGCCTCAATTATTTCGGACTCAGTTTGTTCAGGAATAGTCAAACAAATAGTTACAGAACAACTCTGTGCTGCAACTTGCTTGGTGCTAAGTGAAGAAATTAAAATATTCATTAACCCTTTAACTCAAAATTATTATTTAAAAAAATTGTTTTCGGATTACATTTATTTTTTCTTCTCACTGTATGTTCGTTTGAGTATAAAACCGACAGAATAAAAAAACAGGTTTCATGCTTTTGCATTTCCTTTAGTATAACACACACACACGTAATAGCTATATAATATTTGCAACACATACTGATTGTTAAAGTGTTTAATTTTAAGAGTTAAAAACAAATAAAAATATACATTTATTCAATTTTTGGGGTTTCGTAGCCTCAAGCAAAAACCCTCATAGTGCTGGTTGGGTGTCCGTCTGTCCCTCCATCGTACTTTATCGCAAGAAGGGGTGGTAAGGGGTCATAGGGCGCGTAGAAGTAGGGGAAGTGAGAGGGGAGTGAGTAGAGTCAAAAAAAGTATGGAAAATTATTAGGATCAAAGGTGAGTAAGGGAGTGCAGGAGGAAAAAGTTTGGAAGTGGTTAGCGAACAGTGAAGCTAGGAGAGGGAAAGTATATGAAGGGGAGATTTTATAGTCTTAATTAACGTCTTAATGGGCTACGAAACCCTTTTTGGTAGGCGAGCAGTGCCTACTTTGACGAATTTTTTTTTAAGACTTAGTTGTCAGACAGTTTTTAGTATATTTAAATATATTGTGTATTGCGTTATGTTTTAAAAGCTAATTTTGTATATTTTGCCAAACTTTTCGGGTTTCTAACTCACTATGTAGCGTTTTAATCCGCGCAAATATCTGTTTTATCTGTCGTCAACTGACAGTGAATTGTATCCAACAATGAATAATTTGTATCTATCGATGAATTAAAATACCTATAAACTATTCCACACATCATTCAAACTTTTTTAGTGCTTCAATAGCACGGAACGCTCATGGATCGTTTCTGGATCGTTCCATGAGCACCTTTATATCGTACCGCTGGAACTGGAATAGTTAAGAGCAGGGTTTCTCGTAATTATCAACACTCTTTTTTTCATAATTTTGCAATTCTGTGTATATCACGTAAGTAAAGTACAGGTGATATCTTCTATTTCTATCATTTACTTTTCCTCATCTTATTTTTTATTTAAAAAAATCGTATTCTATTTCAAGTTTTAAACGAAACTTTCAATAATGTATTCCTGATGAAGTCTGGTGTCGCCCGGCAAAAGCCGAATATTGAATCAAGTTTTTTAAAACTAACAGACTAGTGTATCGAAACCCATCACTTTTTACCACGTACAAACGTGTGCCTTGATCGAAAAATATTTCCCTTCATTATTTCAAAATATAATGCTATTTTGAATTAAACTTTTTTTGTAATCGATACACTAGCTGAATAGCGAGAAAATAAATTCGCACATTTTTTATTTACATGAAAATCAGATTTTCATTACAACCTATAAGCTTGAAAAAACTTGCTCCTCTAATGAAAAGAAAAGCTTGCCTCAATTTAGTCGAAACCTACTATAATTTTTATTTAAACTTTTCAGGTACTATCTCGCTTTTTTAAAATTAAAAATTCATTTTCTCGGGAAGTTTTTCATTTTTCGTGTACAATTGTGAAAGGGTGGGTCAGTCTCTGACGGCATGCTACCTACAATGGTTTTTATGCAAATTAAAACACTGCAACGAAATAATCCTACGTTAGGATAAAAAAGCTTGGAATTTTTCTGTATAAATTCTTGAACTTTCCTTGGTGTAATGTATGTATGACGTTTGGAATGTTTGATCTTATGGATGTTTCATACATATTTGAAGTGAAGAAAAACGTGAGTAGGAAAAAAGTCTATTGTGGAGCAAGACGAAATTGAAGCAAGTTTAAATTGGGCACACGCAGTGCGTGCAGGCGGTTAAGGTCTAAGGCAATTGCATTTTGCCTCGTGGCCGGGTGCAACGCCGAACGAGGGGGTCAAGGGGGCTGGAGGAGGACACATGCTGCAGTGACGGCAGCATAGGGGCAATAGAGGGCAACGCACCCAGTCAGCCTTGGCATGAATTGAGTCTAGCAATGCGAAAGTGGGGTTTTAGTCGGCGCAACAACATTGGCCAACAACTAGAAGCTACATCTCTCTCTCTCTCTCTCTCTCTCTCTCTCTCTCTCTCTCTCTCTCTATCACTCTTTTCTTTCATTTCTTCTTTCTCCTCTCTTCTCACATTCGTTCGCTCGTTCGTGAGAGCTGCAATTTGAGAGGCACCACATCCTCCTGGGCACTGGTTGTTGGTCCACGCCTCCAGGGAAAAATCTGCTTCAATTTCAAAACTACATTATTCACAAACTAATTTACATTCCTATTTACTTTCCATTCTTTTTGTTCTGTTCTCTACTCGCTAAGAAAATGTGTCGAATTCCTCAGAAAGCAACCAATTTTGATTAATACTCAAGTACACATATCTAAGATTAAACTAAATTCTCTCTTTGTGCCACTGAGAAAAATGAATTTTACAGATTATTACGATCTTGGATGTTAAATATATTAAAGCCTTGGATGCCCAGAGCTGACTTTCATAATGTAGGACAATCGAACTTCAAAATAGAGGACAAAGCAGGACATAGGGCTTGAAAAAAGGCGGAAAAGTAGGACTGAAAGTTGTAGTCCAACTTTCTCCTCCGACATCAAACATTCTAACGTAATTTTTTGAAATATACAATAAGGGGTACATACAAAAACATGCCAAGATATTCTGAACACTTTTTCCATTTTTTCTGCGATTCCATTCGACAAATGTCTTTAAAAATGTCAGACATAACAAAATAATATTTTAACAGACTTAGCAGCTCAAAATTTTTTTAAATAAAATAATGAGTAAGTACCATATCGAATTCAATGTAAAATAGTTCGGATTTACGGTCAAAAATATTGAATTTTCAACAATTAATTGAATTTTTAACCACATAATACAATTTAAAAAAAATAGTTTAATTTTTAACAAAACAGTTAAATTACACAAAAAGTTAAATTTTTAATAAAAAAATAATATTCAAAGACAAATATAATAGTTATTATTTCAGTCAAGATAAGGTTTTAATTTTAAATAAAAAACAGTGGAATTTAGCCAAAAAGATGAATTATCCAAAACATCCAAAGCAAGGTCAAATTTCTCCTAAAAGAGATGAATTACTTAACTAGAAGAAAAAGGCGAATTTTCAACAAAAGAACTTAATTTTCAACCACGAATGATTTTTCAACCAGAGAACAAAAGAAATTCCAACTAATAATGGAATTGTTTGATTTTCATGTAGAAATTTAATTTTCAATAAAAAAAATAATAACGTTAAACAAAATAGCTAAATCTTTGATGAAATAGTATACAATAAATAACCTGAGAAGAATTCTAAATCAAAAATATTTCAACTAAAAATATTTAAGATTCGACAAAAAATAGTTGGATTTCATTATGAAGTTATTTTAATTCAGTTTGCATATAATGACAATAGAAAAAAAGGGAAGTTTTTCAAACACAGGGGAAAAAGAAGAATTCTTTGAAAAGGGGAAAACAAAGAAAATAGGGAAAAGTGTGTGAAATGTGTATTTGTCCGTTAATTGTACAATTATATCACTAATTTTCATTTTCCTAGCATTTCATAAAATGTTATTCGCATTTATATTTGCCATGTGTGATTTCACATTATACGTTCAGCCCCCTCCCCCTTTAAACCATCCCATGTCGCAAATCGTAATAAAACCTATTATTTCACCCCCTCCACCCCTGGCAGTGCCACGTGGTCTTTACAATGTTATTTTATAACGCGATAAGAAAGAAACAAGGGTAAAAATAAATTGGATAAATTAGAAAATAAGATTAAGAATGTGGATAATGAATGGGGGTAAAAAATAAGATTAAAACTTAAGAACAACAATTTCTTGAAAAACCGACACAAGAGACGAAAGAAATAAAAAGACAAAAGTTATTTAACTGCAAAAATAGCTATAAATTCGTTATAAACTCTTACTATAAAAATCTATTAAAAACGAAAAAATTAACTTTTATGGAAAAGGACATAAGCTGCAATAAAATTTTATTTAACAATATTTTTTAACCTAAATTATACCTAAAAATTTACTTGAAACACCTTACGCTAGGATGAGTATTTTCAGTTCGAATCGTGAAAAATAACATTGAAAGTAAACAAATTAAATTTATGGAAAAACCAAACGTGTTGCAATAAAATGTTTAATGCCAATGCGTATTATGATTTATAATTATATAATATAAATTTATTGAAATGATATAGATTATTCAGGGTACCTGAGAATAAAATTTGATACAAAATAAGATCATTTAAAATAAAATTTTTGCCTTTTTTGTATTATCTGAATAAGCAGCCCCAGGCCGAGGTACAGAAATAAATATAATGTACATTTGATATAATATAATTGAAGATCATGTAGAAAAGTTCGCATTTCGGACAAAATCGAAGCACGAGATACGTGATGAGAATATGTTCTTTAAAGCCTAAGGAGGTTAAAAAAAAAACAGAATTCACACTCAAAATATTAAGCTGCCAATGTCTTGAACTTTAATTTTCGAAGGCCTACGTACACGTGTGAGACAAGTACTTCCAAAAAACCCGGTAAAAGTAAAAACCACTTGGGGAAAAAAATCGCATGCTGCAAAAAGAGGACATGTTCATGTTGGATGGTCCCCTAATTAAGTTAATTTTTGAAATCTTAGTTTGTATAACTTAACGTCTAGATTATTTGGCCTAATATCTATAGATCGCGTTAAAAAAGGGAAAAATACATTTTTCTTCGTGCTGGATTTCATCCAGTATGTCTTGTTGAATGTATATCTTTAAAATAACTGAATAGTATTAGGGAATCTCTGAAAATAGAATAATTAAAGTAAATAAAATTAATTCTGTTAAAATATTGGTGAAAATTCACTTCATTGAAAAATTTTGGAATAATTTTGTAATTTTCTAAAGCACGAATTTTTTACAGAGGCATGTATAATTTTATAATCTGAATTTTGTATGTAAATCTCACGTCTTATGAAAGGTTAGACCTTCCTAGTTAGTATACGTTTATTGTGTTTATCTTATCTCTCATAGCTAAAAATCGCATGAAGAGAAAAGTGCTGTAAAAGGCAATAAACATTCCTTTTTTTATCAAAGTGGTGATAACGAAATGAATTCGTCTTATATTGCAGAGGATTTAATAAAAGATGGAAAATGTCACATTGTGCAAAGAGTGATATGAGCAAATTAATTTACGAGTTAATAATTTTCAAACACTGGCAATTTAGGTTATTTATCTCTCAAGAAGCCATGAAAATTTGCATTTAATCTACTAGACAGAATGTATTAGGAAATGTATAAATTGGCACTAAGTAGTAATTGAGAAAAATATTTAATTAACAATTAAAAATGTTAATGTGTTCTGCAAGGAAAAAATGTAGAATACATATATATATTAAAATACATTTTCTTAAGATTAGGTCAGGTCTGCTTGCAGGTGAGCTCCATGGATGCGAGTCTACGAGAGAAATGAAATGGAACTACACACTTCAAGGAGAGAAAAGAAGGACGGAAAGAATATGCACTGAGAGACGAGTTGCGAGAGAGACGGACGAGTTTAAGCAGAAAAAAGCTTCAGAGCGAGAAAACGAGCGGAGGGAACGAGTTGAGTACAGCAGTAGAGATCGGATATTAGTGTTGAAAAGAGAGGTGGAAATGGCGAGAAGTAGGGAGAGAATTGCATTCAGAGAAGTGCCAACTAAGAATATACCATTATACCCCTCTTAGAATTGGTGCCCTTTCGCCAAGTAAAAATGTTCTGTACAAAAACTTATAATTTTACTACAATTTTAGCCATTGTTTAAAACTTAAAATTCTCATAAATTTATATTCAACCTGGAATAATATATATTTATAACATATCTTCAAACTTGGAGGTAAAAGAAATTCATAATTTAAGCAGGCTTAATTGAAATTATTATGAATGGATTATTGCAAGAAATGAATTGATTAAAATAACCGTGCTATCATATTCAAAGCGATAATTCATTATTAAAAGAATTACTTATTCTTCACTAATTGTGAGAAACTCATTGACAGATGGTGTAAGTATATCTTAATATTACGCCGTGGCCAGATAATTAATTAATTATTATTACAAAGAGGAAGTATTAAATACATTTTTCATTTAGGTCCTCATGCATTATTTAAAATTAGAATTTGTATTAGTAGTTTAAAAAAAATTTAATTACAAATAAAATATTTTTCGTTTGTTTCTCAATAATTATTTTGTCAAATTTAATAATAGTCTTGTGAGATTGGCTTTAGGTGCCTTGAGGCGGCCCTGAATGTGAAGGCAATGTACGAAGTGGAAGGGAGAAACGGAGAGAGAGGAAACGGAACTCGATGAGTGGGGGTCACATGGCGCTTTTGAAAAAAACCGCGAAGCTTTAAGAAGACGCGCAGTGCCCCCCTCCACCAAAGTACCACGCCGACTTCTAGGCCTGCAATAGACCAGCAGCGGGTTTCTAGTATCGGAAAATCGGAAAATCGGAAAGTCGGAACTTGAGTGCACCAAACATAATTGTTCGTGAAAATCCTCTCTATATTTAATTCCATTAGTTTTTAAAACACTTTGTGAATATGAGAATTATTAACATTGGAAATAGTGCTCTTTCGTGTTATGAATAAAACAGTGTTCAATACTTTTCTACTAAAAAGCACAAATTGAATAACTCAATTTAATTAAATAAAGATTATTTGAAATTGAATATTGTACAATTTATCCTTTACGATGTGTTTTTAGTGAATGGTGAATAGTGTTTCAAAATTAGGAAATTTGTGCTTAGGAAGATTCTTTATAAGAGTGTTACACAAATATGGAATATTAATTATTAATTTTTCCATTTTGAGGAATTTATTCAACTAGTTCAATTCAGGTACAATTAGAAATGGATGTATAATTTTCCTTTTCAAAAAGCAATTAATAATTTTAAGATCTTTCCATTCATCAATCATATTTCATATTAATCACATATATTAGATCGACAATCATAATTATGTTTATTTTTCAATATTTATATTACATTGTCGATTAATAGACTTTCAAATTCTCATCATAATTCCTCGGTAATAAGTTGTAAATCCATAATACTGAATTATTATAAGTCCTTACCGACGGGTACATAACAGTTGCATCTCTGCAGCTTCGAAGAGTATAAATTATTTGGAAAATAATTTCTATCGTTTTTAATTAAAATTTTACAGTTTTTAACTTTTGAAAGTTTTGTAATTGGTCCATTTTTAATATCTCTTATTTAAAAATTCTTCCATTTTCAGTTTGAAACTGTTCATATCTCCCCGATTGCGATTTAGGAATTGTTCTGAATCAATAAAAAATTGGGAATAATTCATTTAGAAAGTTTAAATAATTATAATATGAATAGAATTTTAATTTAATTTGATTTTCAATAAGAAGCTTTACACTTCCTGCTTTTTATTCTATTTAGTATGCATCCATTAAAAAGCACATAGTTCAGGTTCAAACGTTTAAAGTCTGCATGATCTCCCATTTCAAGTTGCTCTATCTTAAATCCGACGATACATTTTCAAAATTTCAAAGTAAAAATTCTTTAACGTTTGTACAATTAAGATTTTTTTCATTCTTTATCCTTCTGAATTTTTAACTAATAACTTTTTATTGTTCAAAACTTAAAAGTTTGTAATTATTTAAACAGTTTTAATCCACAAATTTTGATAGTTAAGAGGTTTTGCAGTCTAAATTATTGTTCTTTTTTAGGTATTAATTTTGAACTTACGAACGGATAGCTTTCATTTTAAAATTTTAATTTTTAGTGAATTTTGTAAATATAAGCGCACAGTTGGTCGTCCAGTTTCCAGAAAATTATTTTTTCTCTATGAACAAAACAAACATTCTGTTGATCGAAAGTCCCCAAAGACGATTTTATATAACGTATACGTTCTATTTAACCTGTTATTTAAATGATGTGAATAATTAATTTTTAACAATACTCCAGTTATCAGTTTTGTAGAAAAGGATGACTTTGTACTAAAGTTGTTCGGATTTATATAAAGGTCTTTGTTATCAAGAAATTGTCATATATATTATAAAGTTATAAACAATTTTTTAATTAATAGAAAATGGTCAGACAACAAATGCTATACTTTCTGCTTTTATCTTCAATAATTCTGAACAACCTCGAACTGTAGTACGGTTTGAATATTTTAGGAAAATTGAATTATGATAGTCTCTAGTAAATATTCTCAAAAAAAACTTATAATTCTCTTAAGGCAATTAATTATAACAATCTATGCATTAAACTTTAGTTATTTTACCCCGTTTTAACCAGATCTAAGATTATCCGTTACATAACCTTGCAATAATAATAAAAATAATAAAGGCTTAAAATACTAAATTGGTTTCTCTTTTGCCTTTGCTCCAACTGAGCTATGGAAATGTTCTTTTGGAGAAATAATAATATTAATTATTTCCGATTATGGCTTTTTCTGTAAAATTGCTAACACTCGCAAGAAACCTGTATTATGTACAAAATCCCGCCAAGTAAAAACTAGTCAGCACAACCAAGATTGATATAATAGGGAAATGTAGAAAATCTATTAATAGGGTGAGAATAAAAACATGAAAAAATTATTATTACTATCAATAAAAATCTCACAAGTTTTTATTTTTCTCCCTTTCAATACATTTTTAAAATTTCGATATTTTATCAATTTAAAAAAACTAAAAGTGTAGATATATTTTACAATTATTACTTGACAAACTTTGATTTCACAAAATTTTATCAATTCAAAACAACTGAAAGTGTAGATATCTTTTACAATTATTACTTGACAAACTTTAATTTCACAAAATACGTTGATTGTACTGAGAAGTTTTTACTTGGCGGAATTTTTTGCATCGTATATGTTTCTGGTGAGATTTTCTTTTTAAAAAAGGAAATACTCGTTTCCAAGTAATAAGAATATTTAATATTCAATACAGTATAATGCATATGATTAGTGTTTTTATTATAAATAAAAATATAACATGGAATACTGAAAAGTATTATTTAAGCTTCATTTAGTGATTTTATCCTGCAATTTGCAAAAATAATCGGTTCAATATTGTACGCTGTAGTTGCATTCAGCTGGTAAAAAATCTAATTTTGGACATAAAAAGTGAAAAATCTCTAAAAATAATTAAAAATTAAAAATTTCTTCGAAAATGGCACCGGAACTTGATGTAGTCAATTTATTCTAAAATTGTATCTCGACAGCTAGTAAAATATATCATCTAGAAAATTCATTTTGAAATTTTTTGATGAATCGGTTGAATATTGTATCTTTAGATGAATTGGTTCAATTTTGTAAGGTCTAGATCGACTATACTGCTTCAAAATCAAATTTTTGGCATACAAAGTGAAATATATATAAAAAAATGTGAATTCCAATTTGCTACAAAACTGCATTGTAGCTTCATCCAGACAAAATATTCTAAAAATTTTAAACTAACTAGTTTTAAATCATAGGCTATAGCTCGGCGGAACTGCAGAAAATCATATTTCATAAATAGCAAATAAAATATCTCTATAAATAATTAATGAATTAAAACTTCCTGAAAAAGGGCACTGGAGCTTCATCGAGTCAATTTATCCTAAAATTTGTAGACGAATTGATTACAAACTGTAGGCTACAGTTCGACTAATCTGCTAAAAAAATCAGATTTTGGCCATGAGAATTGCAATATCTCTTGAAATAAATAATTAATTAAACGTTTTTGAAAAAATCTCTGAAGCTTTAATGTTACCAGTAATGTCAATTTATTCTAAAATGTTCACAACAATCTCTTAAAAATCGTAGGTTTCGCGGCGACTGTACTGGTGAAAGTAATATATTTGTCATGTATTCCGAATCTGTTTTGACCAGTTAAAAAAATAGACAATGTTTGATAATGTTAAATACAAATCGGTGAAGAATTGACTGACATATGGGTGATTGTCAAATTGCAGGCAAACTTCAGTACTTACAGTGGCGATCACGTTATCATTAGAAATTTTATATTTAACAACCATAGTTTACTGAATCACATTTGAAAATCAAAATCCGAAAGGGGCATTTCTAAAAATAAGAAATAATAATTAAATTGGTACATTAAATGTGGAAAGCGGATTGAAGGTTAAGAGTATGTTGAAAAAGAGCGCGAGCCTTTATTAGTTTCAAAGCTGTAACGCATGCAAATTAGGAAATAATTTTTAACGTGAAGGATGGTCTATTCCGGCCTCTTATAGTTTCACAATAATTTTGTACACAGGGAAAACCGTGAGGATTTATTGATTGACTCGCTATTTTCCTCGAGAAGTCTTAAAATCCGCGCGGATTTTCTCGAGGATACTTTCAATAAAGCTTAAAATTTTTAACATTTATAATAATAATAATACCTTCTTGTACTTTTTTCTAATAAAAATTAAAGTGCCTCTTTCCTTTTGAAATAAATCTATTCATTTCTGCACACATATTCGAGAAAATATACTGTGTAGGTTAGGAATTTATAAAATAATAGTACAAATATTTCACATTCTGGAAACTTTTCATTAAGATGTTTGATCTCTATTTGAAAACGGAGGTTAGGGAATAATAAACAAACCAGCCCACCTGATCCTCGCGCATGTGCAGATACACGCGGTATCACTGCATCACACGAATGACAATAGGAAAACCATGAAGTTTATACTTTTTTAATATTTATTAAAAAATAATATATTCTAATCACAAATAAACGCCTGAGCATTAAATAGAAACCTGCTGAACAGGTAATGAAATGGTTTATATTTTTTTTTAACTCCGAAACTGTTTTTTAATCAATATTTATAATGTAGGTTTTGTTGTCAAAATGTACTTTTGAGTCTAATTATCCGATTTGACAAAAAATATGTTTATCTTTTAAATTAAATTTTATAGAATTTTGTGTTCACAGACACGTTTAATAATTTTGTGTTTATTACTCAACTGTAACTACAAATATTTTACTAGAAAAAAAGACTCACGCAAATGACGATTAAAACGACAAAAATCGAGGGACAGACTTTAAATTTTATACAATATTATTCGTTTGGCTTGAAAAATTTGCATAAATTAAAGTTTTGTTCCCCTAAAGTTTACAAACTTGATTCATTTTACAAAGGTAAAAATCCGTATCTCCTTGTACAAAGTTACGCTGGGACACCTAACGTTAATGACGTTTGGGGTGTTCTTATATTAAATTTAAGTCAATAGGAACAGAAATTTGAAAAAACGAACTGAAAATTTTGTAGAGGATCATGATCAGTGTTTATTAAACAAAATAAAAATAAGTAGGAGTTTATATATTATTATTATATTGCTGGGACTTCAAGTTTGCCTGCAATTTGATAATCACCCATATACAATACATGTACGATAACAAGCGCGTTCTTTCGAGAAAAGATATACGCGTTTTTTGTTTTATATTTGGCAACAACTCACATTCGCGAATCTTAATAAATAATTCTAATGTGAAATTCTTGAAACGTAAATGCTTCAGTTTGAAATTGTTAAATGTCTAAAATTTTTCAGCTTAATATTTTTACCGCTTTTTCAATTTCTGAATGTTCTGTCTTTTTTCTCTCTGCTTTCTGATAATCATCTTGTTCCTATTTGGCTTCGCATTCGGCAAATAGACGGATGGCCTACTTACGAGATACGTATGCAAAAGGTGATCGTATTTCTACCCGCAAGACAAGAAGAAGAGCATGCATTTCACTAGCAAAGGCAATAGTCTTAGAAGGTTAGAGACGAAAAGCCTTGCCACTGAGTTCTTATCCTAAAGGGTTTCTGCGCCTTCAGCGTCCTGAGGAAAAAGCTTCCTCTATATTCCAAGAGCCCGATACGCTGCATTTCCGGCGAGTGAAACGTTCTGGATTTTCAAATGCGATCCCGATAGTACGTCTCGCCTTCATTTTAGGAAATGAAAAAAATTCGAGATGTCAAGATTTTCCTACGTTGAAATGTACTTTCATGATACATTTTTTCACTAAACCTTAACTGGATGATAAAACTTAAAATGACATTTGATATCGAATTTTTACTTTAGGAAAAGCTATGTAAATGTTCGTAAACACTCTTTCTGTAAGACAAGCTTTTCTTCTAGAAAATGCATTTTCCTTTGTAAACAGTTGTACCGAGAGAATCGTAGAGTTGAATTATTGATTTCGTTTGATTCTCAGCGCTATTACATAGATTTCACGTTGGATGCTGAAGTCCCAGAATAAAATCTTGTTGTTCATATTGAAAAATGTAAAAATGGGGTAGAGGAAGTGCAAGGTTCGCATCGAATGAATTGGTAATGCAGTCTCCTGGGGAAATATTTCTCTTTGCGCGAACAGGAAGAGTCGAGCTTCCAATCACTCGCTTTTACAAACTGTGTTTTAAATATTTAACCGGAAGCTAGCCAGAATATTCTATAAACACGCCTCATTGCCTGAAAAATTGTGCTATAAGATCTTTTCTTAAAAAGTGTTCAACGATTCGGGGAATATTTCAGTCTACATTGATGAATGAAAGGTTTATTATTCTATTCCTAAAAGGCGAAGAAGATTCGTATCCGGTTATTTACGACATCATATGAATTAGTTAATTGTAATAATTTTGCGCATCTAGGATTACGTACTATAAAGTACTCGTTATCGCAATATCTTTAAAAAAAGCAATAACCATTATTGTCTTGAACCCCTTATCGGTATTTAATCTTAACCGGCCGGAAGTTATGGGTTTTACCACACGAAGCCCATTCCTTATTGCGAGATTATATTCGCAGAAATTTTCGAGCGGTATGTTTTTCAAACGATCTTTCTATTTACCCTTAGCAAACTCTACATTCCCCCCTCCCTATAACGGCCGTTCAAGAAACTACGTCACTTTGTAAGGGGCTGGTTTGCTATTTTTCATGAAACGTCCTCTTTCTTTAGTTTTTATCAATTAAATGCTTACTGAATTATTAGAATCTAATAAAAAAATACAAGTATTTTTCATGGAAAATTAATTTTTTTCTTGTAATACATGCATGCATACGGTTTTTTTTCATTTATGTAACGGCCCTTTCATAATTATGATGTCATAGATATATAATAGTTATTGCTTACACTGAAAACAAACATTCGTCAATAAAGTCCCTCCCATTCCCCCTTGTGCATAATACACTAATAATTAAAAATGTTTTCTATCATAATTTTTTCAGACTTTACATCTTTTTATTAAAAATTCGACGCATCGATTCAAAACTTCACGATTTGGTTGAAAATCCGATTTTTTAGTTAGGATTAACTAACTGAAATAAAAATTTCACTATTCAATTTATTTTTTTGTTTTTTATTTAGAAATAATTTTTGTTTGCTGAATTACTTTGTTTATAATTCATTCTATTGGTTAAATATTTAACTTTTTTTTAGTTTAATATCAATTCTTTTAACTGAAAGTGAAACTATTCCATTATTGGACTAATACATTTTTTGTTCAGAATTAATCTCTTTTCATTGAAAATTTATCTACCCAGGTGAAAGTTGAAACCTTTTTGTTAAAAATGAATTTTTTCTGTTGAAGATTGATAATTTTATTTGAAAATTCAAGTATTTGGTTGAAAAGCCATCCTTTATGGTCGACTTTAAACTTAAACTATTTGGGTGGAAATTATACTGTTTTCAAAAAACTTTAGTCTTTTTTGTTTAAGAATTTGAGCATATTTTTTTTTAAATTCAAATATTTTTTTAAAAATTCGAAATTTAAAAAAAAAAATTTCTCTTGGTTGAAAATCGTTATCTTTTACTTAAAACTTAACTATTTGTTAGATATTCATATTTCTTAGTTGAAAATTTATCTTTTTAGGTTTCAAACTTTTCGAAAGAACATTCGTCTTTTTAGCTTGAAAACTGAACTTTTTCGTTGAAAATTCATCTATTTTTTGAAAATGCAATATATTTAACTCACAATCTTATGCCATTTTTATCGAGTTCATTATGATATCTTTAGATTAATTTTATTTAAAAGAATTTATTCCTCCTTTATTTACCTATTTTCGTTAATAATCATCCTATTGCTCCTATTTTAAAATCGATTTGGGCTATAAGTGCTACTAAATTAATAAGTTTGTAAGTTTTTATTTTATTTTAGGCGTGCATAAAATAAAATCGAAGAGAACTTTTTGACCTAAATTGGGGCGGGTGATCGTATTTGTGACTTCACCGTGGAGGGTTCAAGCTGTGTGCAATGATCTTTGACGAAGAAGGGAAAAAGTTTAAAAAATACCGTGACGCAGTTTTGAAACGGTTTCATATCAGTATAACTTATACTTTTGCAGAAAAAAGTTTTTGCCCTGAAAAATTAGAAAAAGTTTTAATGACTTAATTTTAAGACTCACTAGTTTAGACCGCTGCAACAAAGTCGGAACGAAGGACCACTTTCAGTCGTTTAGAATGTTTAGATCGCCTTTTTTACGGCAATACTACAGAAAGTTCCGCGCGTTTTGCATAGAATAGCAGCGTATCGTCTAGCGACGAGACCCTCCACTGGGAAAGGAGGATCTAAAAAGAAAGGAAAATATTCACGAAAGATGAGGCCAGAGAGAGAAAAAAATCAGGGGAGTTTCTTTGTGGTCAGTGCGGGTATTCGTCTTGTGTCTGGAAGCACCGACAACACAGGAATTCTTTTGTTCTTTCTCTCCTGATTCTAGCTTATTTTAACCACTATTTACTAGAAAAAATCACTACAATCGAACCTATTTTATACTCTAAAATTGTACCCTCAATTAAATTTTCTATTAATCAATATTAATTAATAACATGTCAATCATTCCAAATGCAAATATTTATCGTCAATATTTTTGTGCCAATATCTGTTCAACTGTTCAAAAAAGATTATTGTTCAATGCTGTTTTAAATAGAATTCCATCTGTCAGAGGAGAAATTTACAGCATTGCTGGCCGGCTTTCTCACAATAAAGGAATCACCTCAAGAAAAGTGAAAAATCGCGTACTTTTCTCAACTTAGTTTTGAACTCGTCTCTTCTGTGCATGTAGACGTCATTGCATTTACCACTGTTATTCAGGTCTTACCCGCGGAAATAAAACCCCTTAGGCCTTTCGGGCCGTTTTTTTTCAGACGAGCGACGCATAATAGTTTTCGCCTCTTGAGATGAAGGATTTATAGCCTGTTTTTTTTATCATTCGTAAGCTACATCGTTTTTCAAAAATCGTTATAATTTTATGGTGCCTTTTATAACTTTTTTTACAATTTTAACAAACCCATCAAAGTGAATGGATTCTCTCTAGAAGAACTTATACTAAAATGACCTCTACCTAAAAAAATGTTTAGATAAAAAAATACCAAAAATTATTCTCAGTTTAGACAGAGTATTTTGAACAAATTTTAATTTTTGCATACTCCTTCCTAAACTGATTAATGGAACATCCATTAATTACTTAAGCTTAAGATTACGTAAGATTGTATATGTTCTACTGATTTGATGAGATTTTAAGGGGTTATAAAACTTTTAGGGTATTTCAAACGATTCTAAAGAATTAGGAGAGATTTCAAAGATTTCAAATTATTTTAAAAAATTTCAAGAATTTCGACGGATATCTGTAGATTTCGGGGGATTTTACCGACGATTACAAAGGATTTAAAAGAATTTCATTAAAAGATTTTGAAGAGTTTTGAGGATTTCAAGGGAAATGGAAGTATTTTTACGAATTTTTAAGGATTTTAAGGAATTTTAATGATATTTCGAAGATTCAAAAGGATTTGAAGGGATTTCATAAAATTATAAAAGATCCCATAGGACTGAAACAGAGTTGTAAGGATTTTAGGGTATTTTAACGGATTTTATTAAACTTAAAGGTGTGTTAATGACTTCACGGGATTGCAAAGGATTTTAAGAGGTGTCTAAGGATTTAAAGAGTAATTTTCATGGTTTTTAATTTTTTTTAAATATTTTAAGGAATTTAATGAAATTGGGAAAGATCTTTAAGGATTTTAGAGATTTTAATGAATTTTTAAAGGATTTCAATAGATCTCGCAAATTGTTTAAGTACTTTGTGAAATGGCAAGGATTTTGAAAAATTATAAGGGAATTTAATGGTATTTTCATGATTGCAATATATTTCTAGGATTTTAGAAGATTTCTCTGAATTGAAAGAAATCGTAAGGGATTTTCACAGATTTTGAAGAATGAAAATGGCTTTCCAAGGAGCTCAATCGTTTCAAATGTATTTCAAAAGATCATGTACGATATCGATGGAATTCAAAGGATTTTAAGGAATTTTCACAAAATTTAATTTTTTAAAATGATTTACAAAACTCCCAAAAGAATTTACAAGATTTCAAAGGATTGTAAAGGCTCTTAGATACTTCACAAAATTGCATGAAAGTTGTAATCAGATTTCAGCTCTGGTTAACTCTTCGACTCTATATGTATTTATTAGACGTATGGAATATTAAATATTACATAGTAAAAAATAAATACAATAGATAATGTTACAATGTTTATAATTATATAAAAAATAATTTTAAAGCCCAAAACAGATTTTAATCAGCATATTAAAACAAAATAATTAGAAAGAAAAAACTTATGTGAAAGAAATTCTTCTCCCCCCCCCCACCCGAACACCCCTAAGTTATTATTCTTAAAAAATTCCGAACCCTTTCTGTTGCTAAAAAGCCTTAAGTACCTAATGGTCGCTCTTTAATATAATTATTAAATTATTATACTTAATGTTACATAAATGATCCAATTTTCAAAACAAAGAATTTTTAATTTCAAAAGGAATAATGTATTCGCAAATAACATGTTAAATGTAAACCTTTACACTCTAAAACTAGTAGATTCAGCCAAGCTCGAGTTTAAAATTATGCATGATTAAAATGCATTCTCGTTACCTTTGAGCCCAACCTCATGCGTTTGAGAAAATAACTTAAACCGATTAATATTGTAGCCTAGGAAATATGCTTGTTAATATTCTACTCTTAATTCTACTGGAATTGCCATATCTTATAAATTTTATTAGAAAAGATTATTATACCAAAATTTATTCAAATTTATATTTTTATAAACTTTCGTTGATGTACTTTCATCAAATTTCGGCTTATGCACTCTTAAAGGTAAAGGAATGCACTGTTCTTATCTAAATACTTTAAATTGTGGTTTGAGCGGCTTCTAAAATTTTGAATTTAAATTCAGCGGTCAAAAATCGGTGGTTTATGGGTTTGCACTTCCAAAAATGAATATCTGTAAAAATGTTCAATTGTCGTAAGTCGATAGGATAACATACTTAGTAATATATTATTCCAATATGAAGTATGAACCCAATTTTGAAATTTCCAATAAAAAATGAGAAATTAATATAAATTGAGTACAAGCAATAATCAATAAGCAAGAAATAAGAATAATGGTTGGTGAATATTGACTCTGGAGTGTGGCGATGGGGCAATGTTATGATGTACAATGTACTTTGTAGAGGATGAAAGCAAGTGCAAAAGGAACAGAAGAATTTAAGAGCTTACATGGTATACTATATACACAGATGTATACCTAGGGGCTTCCAAATACCTCGAGAATCCACTACATTACCCTTTATCGACTAAAATATGGACACGGGTAAAGTACTGTCTGAAAATAGAACATGCAGGATAGTGGATAACAGTTATTCTGAGAAAAACCTGCCTGGAGCCACAAGATTCCACAGTTTAGGCGCCGATTACATCCATAGACCAATGAGATTCATGGGATCACCTAGCAGCCCTCAACTATCTTTTCGCTATGTAGCAAATACCACAACATAAGGCGAACCTGATAAAATTTCTTCTTAAATTTATCCCAAATGTACTTCTCGTACACATATAACCAGAAAACGAGAAATCAATATTTCATCACTTGTATTATATGTACTTAAAATTAGAGTTTAATATTAACAGTAAACTACTATCTGTCTAAAAAATATAGGCACCTCGATTTTTGTACAGATTTTCATGAAAATCTCAACACAAAAAAAATTCTAAAAATATGGGACAATATGTGTGTTGCAGGTGAAGGTTTGAGAAATCCTGATACGGAGATTCTAATGATACCTTATTCGCAAATTTAAGGAACCGGAAGTAAAATAAAACAGTTGTTTCCAGAGACGTCTTTTTTAAAAATTAAACTTGACTTGAAAATAGGTAGCAAAAATAACTTTGCGAATAAATAGAGTACAAAAATGTGACCTTTTGTTAGAAAAAAGTTAAAAATAGGTATCTAATACGATTTACATATGAGTGTAACTCTATTTGTGCGACTACTGGTACTATATCGATGGTAGTTGTACATTTTATTGAAAGTCGTAGGTAAGTTATTACCGACATAATATTTCTGGAAGATAGAATGTTTTAGGAAATTTTCAATTACAGGGTGGAAGAAAAATGTCATTCGTTCTCTATTGGACCATAAATATCTATCGTTATGAACTTTAATGTTTTGTCTTTCTAAAAGTGTATCTTTAGATTATCCTCCTTCAGACTACTATTTCAGGAAGATTTAAACCTTCCCAGTACCAACAAGAAATGTGTCAAAAAACGTTGGATTTTTATCAGTATAAAAGAATTTTCCACGATAAGATGAATTGTTAACAAATAGAGATGAATTTTAAACTAAAATGATGAATCGTCAACTAAATGGTTACATTTTTAGCTACTTTTTTTTAAAGTGAAAAATAAACAAGTCTAGCAAAGAAGTGATTTTTAACATACAAAAAAACGAATTTTTTCCAAAATAGTTCCATTTTTAGCCAAAGAGGTATATTTTCAACTAAAATCATGAATTTTCAGTTAGCAAATTTTTTTTCAACCGGAAAAAAAATTTGAACAAAATAGTTAAGTTTTGAGACAAAAAAAATTATTTAACCAGAATTAATAATCTTCAACCAATCAATCAATATGAATTTTAACCAAAAAATTTAATAGCTCATATTTCAGCCCAAAATAATTTTAATTTTTAATCGAAATTTAGTTGTGAACCAAAGAGACGAATTTTAAAGAAAATATTTAAACTCTCAGCCAAAGCAGATTAATTTTCCACCAACCATTTGCAGCTTAAACCAAAAAAGAAGACATTTCTACCAAAAAGGATGTATTTTCCATTAAAAAGACGAATTTTGAACCGACAAAGATTCTTTAATCAATGGAAAAAAACCCAATTAAATTTTAGAATTTCTGAAGAAAATAATTAAATTGACCAACAAAATAATACAATATTTAAAAAAATAATAACATTTTTTAAATTCCTAACAAAAAATATAATAGTAGACTTTTCAAACAAAAACAAAAAAGAAACTTTCACAGTAAAATTGAGTAGTAAAAATGTCACAGCTTTAATTCAGAAATCTACACTCAACTTTCGATATAAGAACGGTTTCAGAAATAGCTTGCATTGACCTCGATCCTGAATTAGAAGAAATTAAACCTCAACCGTCAGGGCCGTCTGAAACAATTCCTAATATTACGCAATATCCGCGCGTGAGCACACACGTACTGCCCGCTTTGCCCCCTCCCCTATTTGAGAATGAATGAGGCGTTCCGAATTTGAATGTGCCTATAATTTCTGACATGATTGGAAAGCAAAAATTTGTTTGAATTAAGGTAAAGTTTATCTGAATTTGGGGAAAAGTATGATATAGTTCTGAAAATCATACGTTGATCTTTGAAAATTCAGACAAATTGTTTTGCTGAATTGAAGTTCATCTATGTGTTTAAGTCCATTTATAAATTCAGGGCGTAACATGATAAAGTATTATTTTTTACTGCAAAACTTAAATAATGCATTTTCAGCTATAACAGTTAAATTTTCAGTTAAAAAATTAATTTTCAAATAAAAAACAAATATTTGACATTGTAGCACCAACCAGGAATGTTTTAGAAAAATTTAAATTTCAGGTTAGGCTAAAAATTCGAATTTTCCTTCATTAGGCTCTGGAAGTTGTTTTTTCAAGTATCCAAAAGTGTTTATTTATGCACACTTACAAACTGGAAAAAATACGAAAATAGATGATGAAACAAATTTAACCTGTCAATCTCTCTTCATAAAGCGATTCACTCTTTTATGCAGAATCTGAAAGCATGATTTGGGTTGGCAATAGTTTATTAATACTGGAGTCAGGGGGAAATGAACAAAGGAATTTATCATCAGCAAATTTTCCAATAAAATTGTCTCTTGTCTGGGTTCCAATGCGCCCAGCGTGAAACGCAATCAATCGTACGAAAAAGGCAGATTGTCAATGTCTCAGTGGATGCAATCGCTTGAGAAATCGAATCGCAGCGGAATCTGTCGGAAACTCAATTCTCTTAGAATTTTACTTATATATGTATATATATATTATATTTATAATATATTATTATTATCATTATATTCTTCTTATAATTATTGCAAGCCTCTTATTGACAGGAAGTAATTTTTTTCTTTTTAGTATATTTTAATAAAAGCTTTTTTCTTTCAAACTTGTTTTAAGTTATTTATTTTGTTCCCTACATTTTAGTATGTCGAAAAATGAATAAAATACCTTTAAATAGATAACCAATAAGTAGGGAGGTTGGTCCAATATCAGGTAAGTAGGTCCCTGTTTCTTGCCACGATTGAACCGTGTTATCAGCTTTGGTGATTTGCACTTGGGAATTTACCAAAATAAAGAAGGATAGAAAAGGGGAGAAACTGGAATTCAAAATGGAAAGAGCGAAAAGGTTTCTTTACAATCACCTCTCCCACTTTCCAATTTCCTTTTCGAATTTTTAATTTCGTCCATTGAACTCGGGAAAAGAAATCAAAATATCGACAATTCGAAAAGTCATGATTCTAGACTATGCCCATTTACTTTCTTCTTTTCCTCTGCTGTAGATTTTAATCTATATTCTTCAAAGGCTTCTCATCGCCAGTCGTGTGCACGAAAAATGCTTTCTGGTGTGAGGAACGCGCATGTGCGGGTTCCCATCAATAATTCTTTGGCGCGTGATATGAATGCTGTTGCCGACACGCGGTCCGTACATTGCTTGGTGCGAATGGAGGATTCTGCAAGTAGGGTCGCAGGGCATGCGCCCCTGGAAGCGTACATCCACGGTGCGAAACGCTTCGCGTAATGTACGTGAATGGAATACAGATTTCTGCTGCATATGACAGACCTGAATGAGATGGAGGAGGGTTAATACAGTCCCATCTCGTCCGTCTGATGCCACGTTTGTGACAAGATTTCAGAGCGATGGTGGCACTCGATGAAGTACCTACCACGAAAAGCCACAATCCATGATCTCTGGTTTCACGACCGCGATGAAGAAAATATTGCTTCTACTCCCAAACAGATAAAAAATAGTTTTGTGAGTTATAAATAAAACCACTTGCACTATGTGGTAGTGCAAAAAAACCATAAAGCCATCTAGATAAAAGTTGCGCGAAGCTTAGTTTGGGCACAAAAAAGCTTCAAAGTTGGACCTAATAACACTCTTAAAGCTTGGGACACGTACAAGTTGTCGCTAAAGCTCAAACCTCGCTCCTCATTGGTTGATTAGGCCCAACTTTGAAGCTTTTTTGTGCCCTAACTAAGCTTTGCACAACTTTATACTAGATGACATTTTTGTTTTTTTTTTGTGCACTATAACATAGTACAAGGGGTTGTATAGTGTATATACTAGTGATGCATCATGAACTTTTTTCGGCAGGTACCGAATTCACCAAGAAAAAGCTTAAGGGATCTTCATAAACTATGCCTCTAATTTAGGGCTATTTTTGACACAGTGGGTTCAATTGATAATATGGCTACATGACCATGTGGTCAACCATAAATTTCGGTATAAATGAAATAGAATAATTTTAAGTGTTAAAATATCAGACTGCACATCCAAAACTGCTCTCAAAACAGGAAAATAGGTGTTACTTAAAAAGATAAGGGAATAAATTCTTTTCAACAAAATTATGGTAGTTACTATATTGAATTCAATATTAAACGCTTTAAATTCCTTACATTACAATGCGAACTATATTGGGTTTTTATTAAAATAGTTGAATTTTCAACCAAGCAATCAAGGACAGAAGAAGTATTCACCAAATAGTTTGAATTTTGAACAGCATAAGAATATATTTTAAACAAAAAAATATAATTAAACTTTTAACTGAATAGATAAATTTTAAATAAAAATCAGCCGGCCCCGTTATATTTACCTCGCGCTACGCGCTCGCTCTTCGTATATTCCCCAAATTTGTGAACAACCTTTTAAAAAGTAAAGGTCAAAGCATCGACAACAGTAATTTGGTTATTGTCAATTCTCTTTTGTTAAAGCTCCTTCGTCTTTAACGAATAGATTCTCATCACGTATCTCGTGCTTCGCACTCGAGTTTGTCTCTCAAATTGTATATCATTTCCATAAATGTAAATTATTACGGTTCATAACACTCAATGGCATAAAAATACACGTAGTTTCTTTGTCTCATTTAAAAGAGTCCACATTTTTGAAAAAAAAAACTTTTGTTATTAAGCATTTTATTGCAACTTCTGCCCTTGTTTAAAAAACTGAATTTGCCTTTTTCCAATTTCATTTTTACAGTTTAAAAGTTACACATGCGGTATACACAGTAGCCTGAATGTTTTTTTAACTTTTAAATTATATCCCTAACCTCAGTGACCCAGACTTTGTCAATTGAATTTTCTATCGCATCGTATTCTACAACGCAGTTGTGGAGTCCTATTGCATTATCTCCTAATAATTTACAAAACGAGTCTCTCCAAGCATCTAGGGTCGAGAGTATAGTTAGAATAACAGCCCAACGAAATTTCGATTAATGGGGGGGGGGGGGGGCAGCAGCGCAACAATTTGTTAGGATAATCTTG
>JAAAKG020182314.1:8617-21654 GCA_010014905.2 Druon quercuslanigerum
GTTTGGTGCAAAATTCCACTATATATTTGAAAACTAACCATTTTGCAAAAAATAATTACTTAAAATTAAAAATTTAACTATTTTGGTAAAAAATTCAACTATTTGGTTGAAAATAAATTTTTATTGTTGGAAATTCTACTATTTGTTTAAAAATGTACTATTTTGTTAAAAATTAACTTTTTTGTTAAAAATTCATTTTTTGATGTTTAAACCTCAATTTTTTTTTTAAATTCGTTTTTTTTCAGGGAGAGAACTAAACTGTTTAGATGCAAATTCACTTTATTGTTGGAAATTTTTACTTTCGGGTCAAAAATCAAATTCAAAATCTTATTTTTATTTCCTCTTTTTTTTTGTCCAGAGATTTAAAAAAAATTTTAAAGGAAACCTCCTTTTAAATTATTATAGAAATATTTTATGTTGGTTGTCGACATTTGATGATCTTTTTTAAATATACTGTTTGGTGCAAAATTCCACTATATATTTGAAAACTAACCATTTTGCAAAAAATAATTACTTAAAATTAAAAATTTAATTATTTTGGTGAAAAATACAACTTTTTTGTTAAAAATTCTACTATTTGTTTAAAAATGTACTATTTTGTTAAAAATTAACTTTTTTGTCAAAAATTTATTTTATGAGGTTCAAATTTTAATTTTTTTCTAGAAAATTCGTCTTTTCAGGTGGAGAAGTAAACTATTTAGTTGCAAATTAACTTTTTTGTTGAAAATTCTACTATTTGTTTAAAAATGTACTATTTTGTTAAGAAATTAACTTTTTTGTTCAAATTTTATTTTTTGAGGTTCAAACCTCAATTTTTTTTAGAAAATTCGTTTTTTGGGGGGAAGAATTAAACTATTTAGTTTTAAATTACCTTTTTTGATGCACATTCTACTATTTGTTTAAAAATGTACTATTTTGTTAAAAATTACCTTTTTTGTTTAAATTAAATTTTTTCATTTTATTTTCAGGAATTTTATGCACGAACTTTGTTGTTGAAAATTCAACTGTTTTGTAGAAAATTAACCTTTTTTAACTATACTGTTTGGTGCAAAATTCCACTATATGTATGAAAATTAACCATTTTGCAAAAAAAAATTACTTAAAATTAGAAATTTAATTATTTTGATGGAAAAATTTAACTATTTGGTTACAAAATAACTTTTTTGTTTAAAATTATACTATTTGCTTAAAATTGTACTATTTTGTTAAAAATTAACTTTTTTGTCAAAAATTTATTTTATGAGGTTCAAATTTTAATTTTTTTCTAGAAAATTCGTCTTTTCAGGTGGAGAAGTAAACTATTTAGTTGCAAATTAACTTTTTTGTTGAAAATTCTACTATTTGTTTAAAAATGTACTATTTTGTTAAGAAATTAACTTTTTTGTTCAAATTTTATTTTTTGAGGTTCAAACCTCAATTTTTTTTAGAAAATTCGTTTTTTGGGGGGAAGAATTAAACTATTTAGTTTTAAATTACCTTTTTTGATGCACATTCTACTATTTGTTTAAAAATGTACTATTTTGTTAAAAATTACCTTTTTTGTTTAAATTAAATTTTTTCATTTTATTTTCAGGAATTTTATGCACGAACTTTGTTGTTGAAAATTCAACTGTTTTGTAGAAAATTAACCTTTTTTAACTATACTGTTTGGTGCAAAATTCCACTATATGTATGAAAATTAACCATTTTGCAAAAAAAAATTACTTAAAATGAGAAATTTAATTATTTTGATGGAAAAATTTAACTATTTGGTTACAAAATAACTTTTTTGTTTAAAATTCTACTATTTGTTTAAAATTGTAAAATTGTGTTGAAAATTAACTTTTTTGTTAAAATTTCATTTTTGGAGGTTCAAACCTCAATTTTTTCTAGAAAATTCGTCTTTTCAGGTGGCGAATTAAACTATTTAGTTGCAAATTAACATTATTGTTCGAAATTCATATTTTCTGGTTTAAATTCAACTATTTTGTAGAAAAGTGAACTATTTGCGTGAATTCCTGATTTTATTTTCAAGAATTGTCAGATTGACATTAACTTTATTCTTGAAAATTCATATGTTCGGGTTGACAATTCAACTATTTTGTACAAAGTTAATTATAGAAAATTAAAAATTGTGCTATTTGGTAAAAAATTGAACTATTCATTGTTTTGGAATAACAAGTCAACTATTAGATAAATGATTAGTCTTTTTTATTTTTAAAATTGAACAATTATAGTAGAAACTTCAACTATTTTATTAAAAATTAACTTTTTAAATACTTAATTTTCAAGTTGAAAATTAAACTTTTTCGTAAAGGATTTGTCTTTTTGCTTCGAATTTGCAACCATCCTCTTTGGAAATCAGAAGAAAAATTAAAAAATAATTAAAATAATAATAAAATGTCCCTGATAATAACACTAGAAATAAATTTTCAGCTTTGGTGTGTCTACTTTTTACATTTCGACACTTCTTTCACAAATTTTCTGTATTCCGTTCGCAGCGCTTTGAGATACAATGTAAAGTTGCTTTCAATCTCGTTCTTGGCTTCCTGCTTCTGACACTCGGTTTGTTCGAAATGGCTTTAGCCCAAGGGTGCGAACACTGAAAATGTTATTCTTGACTTAGTATCTGACGTGTCTGTCAAATATTTTCCGACGAAAAAAAATATATTTCTCAGGTCGTTTTTGAAAAAATGCGTTTTAAATTTAAAAAATCAAGTTTTTAAGTTTTTCTCGGAAACGAAGCAAGATATCAATAAATGTCAAAAGAAAAAATGACTACAAAATGACCTAAGCAGGTCATTTTTCTAAAAAAACTTAATTTTTTAATTTGAGGTAGAAAATTTAATTTTGTCGCAGTTATATTATAAGTGAAAAATTGAGGAAAAGAAATGGCAGTGTTTGCGCCTTTGGGTAAGACGTTTGAAACGAACCGTGCAAATATTTTGCTTATGAAAGGATTTCAAACACAGGAACATTTATAACCATGTTATTATTCCGAGGGAAATAATTCATAAACAGAGAACAATAAAATATGCAAAGAAATTAATTCGGCTTTTTAAAGTTTAACCAATTGTTCTACACTCGCACGCTGCTAATGATTTTTCCTTAAGAGACAAGCGTTCCAAAATTGATCAATAACCATTCGCTTCCATAACATTACGAAAGAGAGAGAGATAGAAAAAGAGAGAGAAAAATAAAGATAAATAAATAAAATTATTTAAAAATTACCAAAATTTTCTAACAATTTCTAAGGCAAATTTTACATATAGATAGTAAAGAAGTTTGTTATTAGATTTCCTTTCTTGAAGAATGGGATATTTAGGGGTAGCAATATTGAGGTTCTTGATTCTTTAATTCCGTGCATTTGAAGTTTTTTCCCAGGAAGGAAAATAAGGGGTGCGGATGTAGGGAAAGTAGTGGAAAATTAGGTAGGGGAAAGTAGTGAAAATTAGGTATGGGTACATAGAGAAAATGAGGTGTGGAGATGTGAGGGGAAAAGAGGTAAGGGGAAGTAGGAACAATTAGGAAAAAGCGGTAGTAGCAGAAGTAAGAAGAAGTGGGGACTGGCGTTCTAGGGGAAGTGAGGGAAATAAGGGAAAGGAAAGTAGGAGAAAAAAAAAGAAATATGAAGAAGGAAAATATCGGAAATTAAAAGAGGGATCTGAGAGGAGGTAGAAGAAGTGAAAGAAAATGAAAGGATGAAAATTTGGGGAAATTAGCGAAGGATGTGATGGGAAAAGGATGGAAGGGGAAGTAAGAAGAATTAGGGAAAGATATGTGGAGGAAATAGGAAGAGAGGAAGTAAGAAGTAATAAAGGGAGGGTTTTTAGTGAAAAAGAGAGGGGGGAGTAGAAATATTAGGGTTAGTACCATCAATAGGGATAAATGAGGGAAGGGGAAGTAAGAAGAAGTGAGGAGTAGCGTCGTAGAGGAAGTGAGGGAAATGAGGGGAAGGAAATTAGGAGCATTAAAGTAAAAGGAATTAGTGAAAGATATGTAGAGAAAATGAGAAGAGATGAAGTGAGAAGTAATAAAGGGACGGGTTTTAGGGACAAAGAGGGGAGGGATAGTAGAAGTAGTAGGGTTAATATCGTCAATTGGGGTAAATGAGGAAAGAGGAATTAAGAAAAGTAATAAAAACTAGAAGAACGGTAGTAGCAGAAGTAATAAGCAGTGACGAGTGGCATCGTAGGGGAAGTGAGGGAAATAAGGGGAAGCAGAGTAGGAGAGTTAAAGAGAAATACGGAAAAGGAAAATATCGGAAATTAAGAGTGGCGTCTGAGGGAAGGTCGGAGAAGTGAAAGAAAATGAAGGGATGGGCAGTTGGGGTAATTAGTGAAGGATGCGAAGGGTAAATGAGAGAAGGCGAAGTAAGAAAAATTAGGGAAAGATGTAAGGAAAGAAGTAAGAGGAAATGGGGAGAGGGGAAGTGAGAAGTAATAAGGGGAGGAGTTTTAGGGAAAAAAGAGGGGAGGTAAAGTGGAAGTATTAGGGTTAATATCGTCATTTGGGATAAATTAGGAAAGGGGAAGTAAGAAAAGTCATACAAATCAAGAAGAGCGGCAGTAGCAGAAGTAAGATGAAGTGACGAGTGGCGTCGTAGGGGAAGTGAGGGAAATGAGGGAAAGAAAAGTAGGAGAATTAAAGAGAAATACGGAGAAGGAAAATGTAGGAAATTAAGAGAGGCTTCTGAGGGGAGGTAGGAGAAGTGACAGAAAATGAAAGGATAGAGAGTTGGGGAAATTAGTGAGGGATGCGAAGGGGAAATGAGGAAACGGGAAGCAAGGAGGAATTATTTGAGGGTTAGCAGGGAAAATAAGGAGAGGTTACTTCACGTTCAACATCTTTTCAACGACTCATTGAATTTCTTCCATATTTTTTCTCCAAAAGGAATGTAGAACAACGTGAGATGACAAATTTGTTATGATTAGAAAAGTCTCAAATTGTTGATAAATAAATAAAATTTTGTGTTAACAAATTCATGTTTTTAAATTCAAAAGCATATAATGGACATTATTAAATAACAATGTTGACGTCACAGTTGGTAATGT
Source organism: Druon quercuslanigerum (assembly GCA_010014905.2). Taxonomy (NCBI): domain Eukaryota; kingdom Metazoa; phylum Arthropoda; class Insecta; order Hymenoptera; family Cynipidae; genus Druon; species Druon quercuslanigerum. The sequence continues at coordinate 13,651 of JAAAKG020182314.1, forward strand.
CCATTTAGTCGATTACGAAAAAAATTTTAATCATGTTGAAGAATTATAATTTTATTTTTTTTAACTATCACAAAATATCTTTTAATATGACAGCTATAAAGATATCAACTCAATAGCTTAAAAAAACAATTCAAAATGCTAAGTAGCCAAATTAGAAAAAAATTAACTTTGAATAAAAATTCAAGGTCGACTAAAAACTGGTAGGTGGAAAATTCCAAAATTTCGTATTTCAAATAATCTCGACGAATACTTCAATACTATGCGTAGCTGTGTTACTGATACTTAATTATTTATATTTTATGACTTATATTTATTTATTAATATTTGATCATTGACGCTTGATCATTAACACTTGATTATTTAAACTTTATAATTGTTACTTTATTATTCATACTTAACACTAATATTTTACAGGGTGCGTCAAAAGTTCCCCCACAATCTTTGCGCTTCAGTTTTTCGGAATTGTGTTGAGAATTCATTAATTTGGATATTATATTCGTGTTCCTGAGGTAATTTTACATTAGTTTAGTATTTTGGGATCTGTTTCAGGTGCGTTTTAAAATCCATAATGAGTAAAGAAGCCAATCGTATAGCTATAATTTCTTAGCATCAGCTAAGTATGTCAGCGAGTGAAATTTCAAGATTGCTGCATATCCCGCCTAGAACAATCTATAAGGCCATATGCCAATTTCTTGAGTCAGGCACGACTAAAGACCGCCCCAGAAGTTGAAGACCACGCACCGTAAACACTCCAGCTAACCGACAGAAGATAAAGGAGCGACTGATTCGAAATTCAGAGCGTTCCATGCGTCAAATGGGTAAAGAGTTTAAATGCAGTGAAGCCAGTATTAAAAGAATCGTCAAAAATGGTTTAAATTGTTATTCTTATAAGCTGCAAAAAGCTCACCTGTTGAAAGGAAAAATAAAAGCCCCTTGTTTGCAAAAATGCAAAAAAATGTAACGTTTGGCCGAAGCTGGACGAAATCGTAATGTTTTGTTCTCTGATGAGAAAGTTTTTACTATTGAGCGATCTCATAGTCATCAAAATGATCAGCCACTCTTGCGTAAAGATTCTTTGATGTCCAAACAAGTAAGAACAGTCAGTAGATCACATTTTCCTGCGTCAGTGATGGTTTGTGTTGGAATTTGTGCAACAGGAAAGAATCCATTGGTATTTGTCGAAAAAGAAGTGAAAATCGACCAAAAATATTATCAAGATAATATCTTGAAGGCCGTCCTGGATCCTTGTACACGTGAAAACTTCGGTTAAAACCCATGGACCTTTCACCAAAACTGGACACCAGCGCATGGCGCAAAAGCGACGAAGCAGGGTTGCGAAAGGTTGTTTCCTGCTACATGGGGAAAAGATGCATGTCCATCAAATTCACCGGATTTGAATCCACTGGATTATTCAGGGTGGTCTATCTTGGAAGAGAAAGTGTGCTCTAGAAACCACAGCAGTATAGAGTCGTTAAAACGTGACCTTTCTCATGCCTTGGATCAAATAACCGAAGAAGAGCTCACGGCCATAGTGCATAATTTTCAAAACGCTTTATTATTGACGCTTGATTATTGATAATTGGTGATAAATGCTTTATTATTGATACTTGATTATTGGTACTTAATAACCAAAGCTTAATTTTTGATAACACAGCCACACAAAAAAAAGTATGCGGATCCGGTAACAAGACACATTTATTCCTATGGTTTATGAATGATCATTGATGCTTTATTGTGGATACATGACGATTGATAAATGATTATTTATCATTGATGATTGATAATTTATTATTATTATTAATTTATTGTTGATATTTGATTATTGATACTTTATTATTAATACTTGATTGCTGATATTTGTTTATTTACACTTTATTATTGACGCTTGATTATTGATACTAGATAAGTGATATTTGATCACTGCTGTTTATTTATCAATATTTGATCATTGACGCTTGATTATTGGTAATTGATGATTGACACTTGATAAGTGATATTTGATTTTTGATAATTGATATTCATATTAGAAATAGAGACTTTGTAATTAGTTATTGATACTTGATGGTTAATACTTGATGACTGAATATGTCCCATTATGTCTTGAGGATTTGCTTTAAATAATATCTCAACTTCAGATTTGTAATCAACAATTCTGAACACCCCCAAGTACAAATTTTTGAAAGAAAACACCCAGTAGAAAATGTCTGCCTCAAATGATTTAAAGCAAATGCTCAAGACATAATGGGACATTTCTCGTAATTTCCAATTGGCGTAACTTGGTAAAGAAAAATGGTAATTCAACTCTGCGAATCTCAAATCAAAGAAAAAGAGTAGTGCTATATGATACAACTAAAGAAAAAATCCCAAAACATGTTGTGTCTTCTGTACATAACCTCAAAAGTAACCAAAAACGCCATTTTTTAGGTACATAACCTCAAATATCCTAATTTTCTGACGTGATGGGCCACTTCTGACCCTGAATTCGGATTCTGCGAAAAAACTTACTTTGAAAATGACCCTCCACTTTCCAACAACAAAACATGTTGGCCTATGTAATTGTTTATGAACACTTGATCATTGATGCTTCATTGTGGATACATGACGATTGATAAATGATTATTTATCATTGATGATTGATACTTTATCAATAATAATTGATTGTTGATACTTCATTATTGACACTTGATTATTAATACTTGATTGATAATATTTGTTTATTAACACTTTATTATTGACGCTTGATTATTGATAACACAGCCACACAAAAAAAAGTGTTCATATCTGGTAACAAGACACACATATTCCTATGGATTTTGGGGGGCTGAATTCAAATTCGGTATCAAAAATCACCCATCACGTCATGGTTGAGCCATAACCTCAACAAATGACGAAAAATCAGGCACTAAGGCAAATAAATTTCAAAATAATGCCTGTGATGCAAAGTTTCACTTCAAAAACATGTCGACAACTGTGAAGGATTAACCGTTGCCTGATGTCAACTTATTTAATATAACTTTACCCAACAGAAACTGATTTCATCTAACCTGAATTAACAGAAATTTATTAAACTACGCGTAAAGCTCTGGAAGCATATTTTCCCAGTAGCAAATGTGGGCTACGTCGAATGGGTCAATTCGAGCCTAACCTACAAATAAATCTAACCTAGCCTAACCTAACCTAACCTCACGAAACAAAATTAAACTGATTGTGTTGTCCCGTTGTGTTTGCGTTACTGTTATTGATACCTGAGAAGTGTTAACTGTTGATTTAAACATAATATTGATACACGATATTGACACTTAACACTTTATTATTGATACTTTATGGTCAATACTTGATGATTGATAATTGTTTATGATTAACTGATCATTGATGCTTCATTGTGGATACATGAAAATTGATAATTGATTATTTATCATTGATTATTGATACTTTATTATTAATAATTCATTGTTGATACTTGATTATTAATACTTGATGACTGATATTAGTTTTATAACATTTGATTATTAACGGTTGGATTCTTGACGTTTATGATTAATGATACATGATATTAATATTAATTCACTGTTTGCTCTATTAAAACTGAGACTAATAATAGCCAAGTTTCATCGTGTGTTGAGTGTAACAAGATACTGTTGAGGTCTGCTAAGCACACGAATCGAAGTATAGAGTTATATTCTAGATCCAAGAAGTTTAACTAATAACGTGGTTACACTGGAATTCTTGATAGTAGATTGAGTTCCGTTAGCGACACACGTAAGTTTCGTGGCTCCAAACTTTTGCAAACTTCTGATACTTTAGCCTTATTCGGAACTATCGATCATCAAGAGGTATTTAAGAAACTTTTCTATCCTCGATATCTTTTTGCGCGCACGGTATCTTTCAAGTATTATACGTAATAATTTTTTGCTAATCTTCATACTCTCTTCAAAAAAGCATTAGTAAAAAACTTTTCAGACCCTCTCCTACCAATATTATGCACAATTTTTTCTAAGTCTCTTTGGTTTTGCTGAAGGCAGTCTTTCAATAAAAGCGGGATTAACTATTCGCGGATTTGTTTTAAAACTTTCTATTTTACAATAGTTTTTTAGATATTTTTCATTTTATTACTCTGTGATTTTCATAAATCCCATACATTGTTTAAAACACCATTTTTTTGAAAATGGAACAATTTTGTTGAAAAGTCATCCTGTTTGGTCGAAAATTCAACGGGTTTATTGTTTATTCGTCATTTTGAATAGAAAATAATTTTTTTCATTGAAAATTAATATTTCTTTGTTTAAAATCAAATTTGTTACTAGGAATTCACTCTTTTCTAAAAAATCATTTTTTTAATGTAAAAATTTTATCATCTGGTTCCAAGAGCAACAATTTTCCCTTTTATTTTTAATCATTTCTTTCTAAATTAGTTTATTTTGTGGAAAATGAATTGTTTTAAATTCACCTTTCTTGGTTGAAAATTAACTTTTTTGTTAAAAATTGAACTCTTTTGTTTGAAAGATTAACTGTTATTATAAATTCGTCTTTTTGAATTTAAAATTTCGGCCTTTGAGTTCAAAATTCATATTTTTGGTCAAAAAGTTAGTTTTTAGTTTAAAGTTCAACTTTTGGTTTAAAATCAAACAGTTCGAACGATTCTTTTAACTCTCTTTTAACAGAAATGTCATTTTTTGGATTAAAAATGCAAGTTTTGTCGTTTAAAATATCTTATTCTTTAGTTTAAGTTTCATCTTTTTTGTTTAAAAATGCAAACAATTAGCAAATAATTATTTTTTTGTAAATTATTTTTTTATGGTTGAAAATTTAATTATTTTCTTTTAAAGTATTTTTGCACTCGAAAATTGAGGTGTTTCATTGTACATTTCTTTTTTTAATCCATAATTCGATCAATTAGTGGACAACGTGGTGGAAATTTTTTTTTAAAATTCTCTTTCATGGTTAAAAATAGTTTTTTCGTTGAAAATTAATTTTTTTTTTCAATTATACCATTTTGTTAAAAAGCCTTTTTTCTCTCAAGAATTAAACTTTTTTATTATACCCTTGTCTTTTTGAATGGAGAATTCGTCCTTTTGCATTAAATATGTACACTTTCTGGTAGAAAAGTCAGTTTTTTGCATTAAAAAAATTTTCCATTTTTAGAAAATTAGTTAAAAATTCACTATTTTCATTTAAAAATGCAACTGTTTGGTTGAAAATTGATTTGGTTTGGTTCAACATTCAACTGTTTTGTTGAAAAAAATTTTTGGTTAAAAAATCAGCGACTTGGTTAACAATTAAACTACCTTAAAAAAAGTTACTTTTCTTCCATTGAATATTTATAATTATAGTTGAAAATTCATATTTTTTATTTAAAGTTCAACTATTTGGTAGAAACTTATCTAGTTTCATAAAAATTTTACTTTTTATTAGAAAATTTAACTTTTTTGTTGAAATTCGTGTTTTTAATAGAATATTAATGTTCTCATCTGAAAATGTAACAATTCCAATTTTTAATGAAAAGTTTTCTTTTACATGTAGAAGAGTGGACTATTTGTTGAACAATCGTTTTTTCTGATTTAATTCAACTGATTGAATATCCATTTTTGTTTTTTAAATTAAAAAATAATGTTAGAAACTGAAAATTTGACGATTAACTTTTTGGATGAAAAAATACTTTTTAGCTAAAAATTTAAGTACTTGGTTTAGGATTCATATTTCTTGATTAAAATTTTTTTATTTGGTCGAGGAATCGAATATTTTGTTAAAATTTATCTGCGTTAAATTCAGTAGGTTTAAAATTTTTGTCTTGGCTAAAAGAGTTATCTTTCTTGGTTGTCAATTAACACTTTTGTTGAAAATTCTAGTTTCTAAATACAAAATTTAATTATATTTAAAAAAATTAGACTTCTTGGGTTGTAAATTCAGCTTTTTGTATTTGAATCTTAATCTTTTTTTCTCCAAAATTTGACCATTTGGTTAAAAATGTATCTTTATAGGTTGAAAATTCATCTTTCTTTAAAAAAATGAATTTTTTGGTTTGAAAATTAATCCTTTATGATAATAATATATTTTGAATAGAAATTAAAGAAAATTAAAGTCTTTTATTTTGAACCGAAATAAGATTTCACTCTTCTTAATTTCGAAAATGTTCGCTCCTAACGGCAATAAGTCACTGGAGTACGCAAAAACATGTGAAGAGCAATCGCAACGCTTGAAAAGTTACTGTGTTTATTCAAACTTTTTGTGACTTTCAAAATCTTTCGACTGGACTGTTCGTATTCTCCTATTGATTAAAGTAATGATTTTTATTTCAGGCATTCTTCTTCAAATCTCGGAAGAAGGCCAAGTGATATTTATTCAGGTCATAAGATTCCTACTATACCGACATGTTTTGTCACAACATCTCACGTCCATGCGGATTGTAATATATAATTTCCCATTAAGCAACATAAATAAAAGCCATTAGATAACGATCAAAGTTCAAATTTTTTTATTTGAAGAATTTTTGGATTTTTTAGTAATTTGAGAAATGTATCAGCATGCAAACGTTCTTTAGTTCCTTTTATTCAATTTCCTAAATGGGAAAATTGTTATATATTATTATGTAAATTTAAGTAGTTGCGGAAAAAATATCGATATTGTAGGAATGTTCTGTCGTGAGTATTATATGGTCAGTAGAAATTTCGTATATTTCATAGTATCTTATATCCAAAATAATATAGAAGAAAAGCAAGGATTTGTTTATAAAACGATGATTAATTGATCATCATTGATCAATTATACTCAATCAATGACTCTTTACATTGATATCTGATTATTGATAATTAATACTTTATAATTGATACTTGATTAGTGATATATTATTTTTGGCACTTGATCATTGACAATGTGTTATGTATACTGGATTATTGATACTTGATGATTAATGCTTTATACTTGGTACTTCACAATTAATACTCGATAATTGATTCGCAATGATTGACATTTGATTATTGACACTTTGACTACTATACTAGATTATTGATACTTGATGATTGATGATTGATTATTGGTACTTTATGATATATACTCGAGGATTGAAACTCAATGATTGATATTTGATTATTGACACTTCATCATTGACACTTTGTTATCTAGACATTATTGATATTTGATTATTGACAGTTTGTTATCTATACTCGATGATTGATACTTCATTATTGACACTTGATCATTGACACTTTGTTATCTATACTGGATTATTGATACTTGTTTATTGATGCTTGATCATTGATATTCGATTACTGACATTTTATTTTTGACTCTTGAACATTGATACTTCTTTATCCATACTCGATTAATGATAAAATGATAATTGATGCTTGATTATTGGTACTTCATGTTTGATACTTCATTAATGACACTCGATCACTAGTGGTTGATTATTGAAACTTCATTATAGAAACTTGTTGAGTGACAAGATATTATTGATTATTGATCGTTAATGATTGATAATAATTGAATATGTATTACTGATTATTGATACTCGACGATTGATACTCGATTTTTGACACTTTGTTATTGACTCTTCATCATTGACACTTTGTTACCTATGCTCGATTTTTGATACTTGATAATTATGCTTGATTATATATACTTTATGATTAATAACTTATAATTGATACTTGATGATTGACACTAGACTATTGATTATTGATACTTCATGTTTATTACTTAATTCTTGATACTAGATTATTTATTATTGATACTCGATTTATATTTGATTATTGACACTTCATCATTGACACTTTGTTATCTAGACTCAATGATTGATATTTAATGATTGAGACTTGATCATTGACACTTTGTTATCTACACTGGATTATTGATACATGATAGATTAATGCTTGATCATTGACACTTTGTTATCTATGCTGGATTATTGATACTTGTTTAATGATGTCTGATTATTGATATTTGATTATTGACAGTTTGTTATCTATACTCGATGATTGATACTTCATTATTGACACTTGATCATTG